>NMRB01000190.1:83462-98893 GCA_002633025.1 Notospermus geniculatus | reverse complement strand
TAGGCTACAGTGCAAAAACTGAAGTCCGTTTTCAAATCATTATACAATGTACTTTTTTATCATACCAACATCTGCGTACGTGTATATGCTAATGTGGCGATAATAATAAAGCGTTTTTATTGTACATTTGCAGCCGACTGAGGACAAATAGAGCCAGCATCGCCTGCGGCCATTTCATGTGATCCCAACATGAATGTATAATATGACAAACCACGGCTTCGTGTTCTCTATGTAACACATGTATGTATGACTCACTCCGTGGTCAATTATTGCACACGTCACAGTCGGTGTTATGTACAGTATTTATATCGGTCTATTTTTAAATGGGTTCGATGAACGCCGAAGAAAATATCAAAATATGTGTAGTCTCGTATCGGTTTAGACGCTGAAAATTAAAGTCTCAGATCTAACCCCTTCACTATTATAATACCAAAGTATACTGTACAGTACATTCTCTCAATTGTAAATTGAAAATACGTACAAAAAGTCTCTGAAACGTATGCAAATCCCATCACTATAGGTATTCGTTTGAAAGCTCTCACTAGCGAGGTTTCGCAAATCTGACGAAACACGAAGTACGAAATACGAAATTCAACTTCATTTCCAGGACCTATTTCTGGAGATGGTTGGTACCACAAATGTCACTGCTGCCAGTGCCTCTTTTAGTATATGATGTAAGACCGAGGGAGTTATGGGGCATCTTGAATTTTTAAATTTCCACTTCGTATCTACGAAGTGGAAACGAAGGAAAAAATTCAGATTAAATATACACCGTATAACTCTGTCGGTCTAACGTCATACGCTAAAAGATACTCTTGCAGCAGGTGCCTATTTGTGGTACCAACCATCTCCTGAAATACATTACGTCATGGAAATGAAATCCAATTTCGTATTTCGCACTTCGTATTTCGTCCGATTTGCGAAACCTCACTATTGAGTACCGGTACTTTCGAACGAATACCTATGCAGCAGGGTTCCCGTATTTGTTTTTGCACATTTTTTACAGTTTTTGATAAAAAAGCCTTTTTGAGTGAACGGGTTAATCTGGAGGTATGAATGGACCATTGCGAACTTTAACCAAACAATGAGAATTAATGAGAACCCAGGGATTAATGGAGGGTCTATCATTCGTAGACAACTCGAGCTCATCTGACTAACCCTGTAAATAAAGTGGTTCACACTGAACAACAACTCGGATGCGATACAACTAAAGGCATTCCTTTTATTCCCGATTCTCGTCGAAACATTCCATTCCATTAAAATTGACAGTCACAGTGATGGCGTGTTTTTTCCTGCTCATCATCCCTGACTCATCCAAGCGTAGTTCTTCATTACGGCTGCCAGAAGGTAAGTGCAATGAAAATAAACTCGGGAAACGGGCGAGAAACGCAACAAATATTCTGATGGCGAAGTCATAGTAAGTGACACGTGGTAAAAGTGAAATAACGTCCTCCTAATGTGAGCGAATTGTCTAAATTGGTTGAAACACGTGAGACAATTAGTAACCAATCAGAATGGATTTCAATTAAAGTCACCCTCGATCGCTGGGTTGGAAAGAACAAATAGAGAGAAAGTAAAGGAAGAACCTGCAGAACTCCGCCACTAGGAGGCGCTGTGAGCGGTTGTACATTTTTACGACGTCACGTCCCTGTTGCACTGCGTGAAGGACGTCGTGACGCGACGTCGTGTTGCTTTGCTCTGTTTCTGACGTCTTCGGTTGCACCGTTCGCAGCGCCGCCCTGTGGGTATATGTTTCAACATGGCTGCTAATTAGTCAATCATTCCCGTTTACCCGACTTGACTCTGAAAGAATGATAGCAGTTGACTGAGCGCCAGGTTTGATTCCTTAAGTTGGCAAGGTCACCAAGAAGGTCACGAGGTCAAGGTCAGGGTCAGCAAATCAAGGTGAAAGTCGAGTAACCTGACGATGACAATGTTCAACGCCAAAACAACGATGTTCGGCAGTTCAATCGCATTTCTCAGAAAAACCAGCAGCAGCTTTCGCGAACTTCGATGTTACCTAGAAACATTCAACGTCAAGAGGGAAAAGTCAGTTGAAAAACAAGCATCTGATAAATGACTGTGAATGAATGATTAATTAGCAATATGAATAAGCCATATTCCATTTTGCAAGCTGCTGGGATCCCCTCAACTCAAGCATTCCTCAGGAGGTTTGCTAACTTATGCACGGTACGAACCCGACTTAAAACGACCAGAGATACCATCTAGTTTTCAAACATGAAGTCTGCGGGATATCGGGACGGAATCTTGCTAATTAATTCTCGTCACAGTTCCTACCCGCAGTCATCGGCCATCAATTTAGACTCAGTCATTCTTTACCCCTAATCAAATCTTCATCGACATTTCGAAAATTTACAAATCACCCTCCCCCAGAGAAGAGCGGTACATTTGATGACGTCACCAACAGTCACCGCATCGCAATGCGAAAGGAGAATTCATCAAATACGGTTCGCTTTCTAATATTAATATAATTTAGATAATCTGAATTAATCCTGGTTGAATATGGCCCTGGCGCCTCGGGTTATCTCCCTCCGGTCTTCTTGCTTGATGATCCCGAGCGAGCCAGAAGTAGGCGCCAGTCATTATAAGACGCCAAATTGCCCGCCATGACGCATCCTCACAACATTCTGTCTGCTCCAAGATGGACCATTTGAATTTCATCTACTCGAAGCAAATTAGCATTTCAGACATCAAGAAGGAGGAATGCTATACATGTACATGTTGTGGCAAAATTAAGGGTTATGTAAAGTGACTCGAAATCTCGAATTTTTGACGCAAAAAATCTGACTAACTGCGCACTAAATGGAGAAAATAAGGCTCGGGGCACCTCCTTATGACGACTCCCTATAGGGCCCCGAGCCTTGTTTTCCAAATTTAGTGTGCAGTTAGCCAGATTTTTTCCGCCACAATTCGAGATTTCGAGTCACTTTACATAAACCTTAAAGCTCGTCATCTCATCATCAAAAGGTGATACATGTATTGCACTTAGCTGCATCGTTCATTTGTGGTCGGCAGAGCTGGTGTTCTGATGTCGTTGCTGAGAACACCATAACCCCGCCCTTTCCCAAGACGGGCCTCCACAAAGAAAAGCAACCGTTGTTTTCGCTGTGATAATCAGAGCTGTTGACTTTAGCGAGAAAAGGAGGCAAAAAAGATGACAAATGATCTCCGAGTGTCCCTCCAGCTGATCAACAATTCAAAACATGGAAAAACCTCGTCGGATTGACCTTGCCGACTTCATTCAATCAGAATCGAGGACGGCAAATCTCATCTGACCACCGTTCAATGCATAGAAAAACAACTCCACACTGACCAACGCTGTTTTTTTACCGTTTTTGTTGGTCATTCTCAAGATGTGATGACGTCATTGATTCATGTCATGTACCAATTCCTGACGTTTCATGATGGAAGAGGCCGATTAGCGACATCGAATCCGGCACTTCCGGTGATAAGATGGCGGCCAGTTTGTTCCGTCATCAGACTGGTCAAACTCACGGGAAATCGTCAATCAAACCGTGATCACTAACAATGATACTGTTGGTTTTGGTTTCTGAAGGGAAATGGCCAATCGAAGAAGCCAAGGCCAGTATTTTTTAAGTTGTAGTTGCCTACACATGCACATGGTTGCCTAATTCACCACTGATCATGGTTTCAAGGTCATTCCTCGCCCTTGGGAGAATTTGTCATCGCTTTCTGCCTATTCTCAGAAAAATATGATTTCCATAACATCCGCGGCCGCAACAAAGGAATGAGCCATCAATTTGTGATAGCAAACACTGGTTGCTTCAATTCTGTGCCGTGGCTCCACAGATGACTGTTAATGATGAATAAAGATGTACCACGGCGATGGCGCCTTCGATGGCCGCCGAGTCTCTCAGGAAGATGGACAGGAAGCCACTAATTTGATCTAGGGTATCTCATTCTCGTGAGGTGATGACCCCGGGGCCACGTCCATAAGACCTCTGGCTTCCTGCCCCGGGAAGATGTCTTACAAATTAGGCTCCACTTCCAATCACTGAAAAATGTGACCCGTGCCAGCAAATGAGTCGGAATGCGCAGAGAAGAAGACCCAAAGTGCACCAGCGGATTGTTGATTTCAACATTGTCTGGCCGGCATTGTGAAATTTGACTCTGTCAATTTCTATAGTTGTTCTCTGTTGTCATCTTGAGTCTTCTTTCCTGTGCATTCTGACAGGCCCGATTCATTTTGCTGTCAAGACGGGTCACAAATGTCCAGAGAAAGGAGGGCTACAAAAAGCTTTATTAGAAAACGAGGCGCTATCGTAGCCGCCTCGTTAGCGCAGTAGGTAGCGCGTCAGTCTCATAATCTGAAGGTCGTGAGTTCGATCCTCACACGGGGCAAGTGCCTCAGCGGCTGAATTTTTTTTGTTTGCCTCAAACCAACAACTTGTTCAATACAGATATTTTTATTTTTGTCCTTTTTAAATTTTTTTGTAAGTTTAGGACAGCAAACACGTCCTTTTTTGTTAACTTCAACCTGACGACATGGAGACTTTTAAAATTGGGTTTGACTCAGCTGTGAGTTGCTGATTGCATCAGACTTGACCTCCCTGCCGCAGCTTTGTTCAGCCAGGCGCCAAGATCACCAGCCTCCAATGATAAACCACAGTATCAGCATCGGTTCATCAAAGACTAGATGCAGTGGACTATCATCTAGACGATAGTAACGATGAACCCCTCAAGTCATATTAGCCGTTAACGCGATAAACGGGTCTGGAGGCGACCTGGCCGGAATAGTGACCGTTCTGTACGGATGAGATCATTTCAGGCTCCTAGAGAAATGAACAACCACCAAGATATCATCTTCAGCACTTAGTTCATTTCACCCTCAGGGAGAAAGATACTACGCATGCGCCAATATCCAAGCTATTTTTAGCCCACTGCCTGGTTGGCAACGACAACAACTACAACAAGCGACATTGTAATGTACATGTCATATGATTCCCGACACGCCTGATTTACATGTTCTTATGAAGACAAAACCCCACAAACCTACTTGGGTGAGGGGTAACAAAAACTTTTTATTTGTACGAAAACAGCAACACCGACGGCGGCCATGAAGACATGAAGTAGCACACGACCCCGGGATAAACATGCGAAATGCATGAGATGACCGCTCCTCTTTTCAAGTTTTTGTTGCGCGGGTCGTGCGCCAGCGGACGATACGTCCTGGGTAAACAGACCACCCATCAGTCAGGGACAGACATCGGTCACAACCTCGTCAACTAAGTACACCCTTCCGTCCATATATGGACACATTTACCAATCAAAATCGATTGGGACGAGGTTGACAACCCCAAGGGATGACGCATGCCACTTAAGACCGGAAGTGCGCAGAATCAGCGCTGAGTGTTTCCGGAACGACTGGTCTTCCTGATTCGGGAATATTTCCGACATGTTCAGTGATTATATACTCATACATCGGACACGCTTGTTTTGAATCGCTATGCGCCGCAGCACTCCCTAGAGCCATTTTGGAGAGGACTATTTTTCTTCGATAAAACGTAAACACCAAGTATGATTCATGAAGGGAAGGGTTTTGTTCAGTTTCTGACCTTTTATTTCGTGGTTCCAGGCATTAGAAGCATTTCACAGGGTTCCTGATTTATGCAAATCAAGTAACCCACCAGACGGCGCTGCGGGCATTCGTTGTTACGTCGTGACGAGGTAGACTTGAAACGACTCGGTGCGGGTTCTGACGTCATGGGCGTGTTAGGGAAAGCCGACATCCCTTCTCAAGAAGAGATACAGAATCTTATACATGATGATGAGCAAACTGCGACCAGTCGACCATGCAATCAGATTTTAGACTCACTTTCCCGTGCTCTGGCTACTCTTTCATATTTCGCGTGCAATAATTAATAAAGAGAACGTGTCGAAATGTTCTTACCCAATCAAATAATGTCTCTTGAAGTGTAACGGGCTATAAACACGACCAATGAATAAAACATGAGGTGTCAATCCCCGCTCCAATATATCAAGCAATCATCGCACTCCACTTTATCATCCACAAGTTACACTTGGTGATATTCAACTTTAAAGCTTTCAAATTTCGTTTCGAAAATTACCGGGTCGGCCATGCGCCTAAAATGTAAAGGATCACTATTTTCTTCCATGAATATTTTAAACGCGAGTTTTCTGAGGGAATCCTCGTGACGCAGGTTGGTGACTCACCGCCACGGGGTACAACTTTTACGGTTTGTAGCGTGATTCGCGTATCTTACAATCCTGTTTTTCGTTTTACAAGAAAGTTCACTTGAATTGGCCTCGTGTAATATCACCCCCAGTAACCCAGACACCGGGGGTCGGGTTCTTCGGGTAAGTGACACCTATATCTTATTTCGTCAAACTAAGGTGTCAGGTTGTCGAGTTTGCGAAGTTTGTCGTAATTTATCACCGAGATTAACTGTTTTAGTCACATTCTTCGCGGAGGAATTTGACCCCATCAGAAATAATGATGTCGCTTTCTCTCACATGAAAGTTGAGATCAGAAAATTAAATCTATTTCTTGAAGTCGGTTCAACATCGATTCATCATCGTGATGACTTTGAGATCTACGATGTGACGAAGTTGACAGACCACTGACAGTTTGAGTCCTTGATTTTAATATCGTCAAGGAGAATATGTCGAGAAATTATCACAATGTGGAATCCGCATCATTTTTTTCCAGACAGGGCGGCGTGGCGCTGCGAGCGGTCGTACCGAAGACGTCAAAAACAGAGGAAAATGTCGCGTCATGACGTCCTTGACGCAGTCAAACACGGACGAGGCGCCGAAAAAGAGGCACAACAGTTCACAGCGCCGCCCAGTGGTGTTAGTTCTGCAGGTTCCTCATTGCTGTTTTCTCAACCTGTGAACATGTCCTACGACTTATGTCAATTTCACTTTGTAGCGATGTTCCTAACAACACTTAAACTAATCTTCAGACATCAGAAAACGGCGAAAAAACCTGTTCGTTTCATCACAATCGCATCGCTCACAACCTGTCTGTTGACAGCCCCCTGATTGGGTCTCTTCTCCACGAGCAATCGTAAGATGAAGGTCATTAATTCAGAACATTCAAGGAAGGCTGATTACCAAGAAACAAATGACCTTCATCAAGGACAAATGCTAACTCATCCCAATGAGGGGGAGAAAAAACATGCTATTTGTGGTTACTTCATGAATAGATACAAGAGAGGGGAAATATGGCTCTGCCCGGTGAGAGTGGAATGAGTGCGAGGCCGTATTCGATTAATTTCGTCGTGTCCGATTGCAGCCTAGGGTCAGTGCCAATATCCTCGAGGACGAAGGTCAGAGAAGAATACGGCACAATTTTCAAACTGCCGCCACTTGGAGGCGCTGTGAGCGACCGTACCTTTTTTTGTCGTTCTGCCCCTCTTGGACTGCGTCAAGGACGTTGTGACGCAACGTTATTGCACTGTTTGCTCCGTTTTTAACGTCTTCGCTACAAACGCTCACAGCTCCGCCCTGGCGGGATAACAGTCAAACGGATTGCTTATTCACGTGCGTGGAGGGTTTGCTGTCAACGGTCTCAGGGCCGAACAGGAAGTGGCTTCTTCTTGTTTTTGAATACAATCATGGTGACAGCCACGTGACCTGTGGTTTGGGGCATTTTGGCGCTGTAATGTGGTTTAATCGGCGATGTCGTCGATATGCATCATGCATCATGTTGCATGCGCGAATACAATGAATATCATCCCCAATGTTTGTCTTTTGATAGTGAGAGGAATCTCATTCCTTCTTTGAGAGACCTGTCAATTTGTATCTAAACCATTATTTGTTGAGGGACCTGGCTAATAATTGGTAAACACGTTCGGAACAATGATTATCATTAATTTGGTGGAAACATCCAATGAACCGACATCACACTCGGCCTGATCATTGATATCAATCATGAATTATGAAAATAAAACGTATTTTCTACATAATATTATTGATTAAGTGACGAGTTCCCAGGCCAGTCGACGATGACTAACAAGCTGGTTAATTATTAACGACGTCGACAACGGCTTGTTGCTCTTAGCGGCTAGCCCCCCCCCGGCCCCCTTGACACTGAGGACTGAGATCCTAAAAAGTAATGCTTTCACAAACCAATCCTTCACTTTAAATTGGTTGTCCGAATTCTTGGTAAAGGCACAAAATAGAGGTGTGCCCTCATCATTCCTTCACCGCAGACTCTCCACGCATGCGCACCACATCACCGGAAGTCGAACCAAGGTGCGTTAATGATTGTGATAAAGACCAACATGCGATCATTGAATCTGTCACATCTGCTAGATTAGTCATCCTAACATACCTGATTTTTGCCTATCTTTCGAGAGCTGCTTGATTCAACTCGAAGGTATTCGTTTAATATTAATAGTTCACACGGCAGTTGTGACTAATTGTCGTTTCTCATCACAAGCTTTGATGTGTTTTTTCTCTGCGATAGTAAAATATCTGCGAGGGCAAAAGCTACCGTCGGTATTTCATTGAGTTTGACATTAAAAGTTTGAGTTTTCAACGGTAGACTGAGTTTGAATCAGCGGAAACCAGCAGGCCGGAAGGAGGTCGCCAACCACGCCTTTTTCGAGCTCAAATCATCCTTTGAGCATCTGAGTGACGACATACCTCAGCAGGCACTTTGCTGAGAAGCTTAACTCCAATATTTTTATGAACGGAAACTTTGACAGATTCTGAATTGCAGAGCTTGATGACGCAACATGCCCTTTGCACCAAATGCAGCATGATGCGCATGCCCCAGACTCCATCGGCAAGATGGCAGTCGTATAAAATGCCGATCGCGAACATGACAACTGTCTTGGTATTCAAATTAGCTCTCGAAACAACAAACCGATCCCCCAAGTTGTTGTTAGAACAGCAAACTTTCCAATTATGAAAACAAAAGGTGAACTTATGTGTGCAGTTCACGATTGATACCACAGACATTCTCCACTGAGGAGAAATCAGCTTCAATGTAAGATGACTGAAAACACATGTGCCTGTACACTGTACATCAATAAAAATGTACATCTGAACAGTGTCAACCCAGGTTGAGCTGAACGGATTGTTAATATGTTTCGACCCTGCCATGGTCGATTTCGCGTCCAATTGATTAGCCCATAACGGAGGTTGGCCTTGGCTGTGTGGCCGTTTGAAAGTGTCATGTCAGGTATGATAGGCAATTCGATTGAATGAAGTAAACCTATTTGAACGCTCGCCTGCTGTAGGTGTTTGTCCTGTACTTGACTCAACTCAACCTGCGTCTGAGGATTGAAGCTACGGTAGGCCATCGCCGAGGTACCCCCACGGCTAGGCCAAGTTACAGTTAAATCGGCTTCAAAGTTGACTTCGACATCAGTTTACGCGACCCATCAACGACCATTCAACACGCTGCACTTTTTGGTTAATAAAAATATGGCAGAACTGCGTGATTCAGATCGGTAGCTAATAAGCAATGAATAAAATAGCAATGTACCGTTGGTTTTTTGTTGGTGGCAACCCGGTGTGAGAATGAGTAACGACTACATGGAGCAGACATGACCATACATAAAGGCGGTGTTCATTTAGCAGCCCGTATAAAGACGAAATCAGCCACGTGATATAAATAAAGCGAATAACCAAACCGACACGTTTTGTGTTTTTCACTTTTTCTCTGTTCGACGGCGTGAATATGACATAGTATCGGTTCGTCCGACCGTGAGCTCTTTGACAGGAGTGACAAATATTTCATGACTTTTCACACCTCGTTAAGATTTGTCGCCATGGTTACGGACCTGTAAACAATAGTTGGTGGGAATGGAGCCGGGTGTTAATGTAACAACGCATAATGTAAAAATGGTCTTGTCATTTTATGTTGATGTATGAGGCTATTCCAATTGATATTTCTGCCCATGGCCGTATCATACAAGTTGTCCAATAGAAAATACGTGCTCTCATATGCAGTTACATGTAATCTACGTTGAAGACGAACAATGGGAAACCCGAACAAATTTTTATCCCGACAGGGCGGCGCTGCGAGCGGTTGCACCGATGACGTCAAAAACAGAGCAAAGCAACGTAATGACGTCGCGTCCTTGACGCAGTGCAACACGGACGAGACGTCGTAAAAAGGTACAACCGCTCACAACGCCGCACAGTAGCGGTAATTCTGCGGGTTCCCATTACGTTCCCTTGGGAATACACCTTGGCCTGTCGTTGGGTCTCATTGATTGGCTGAGAACCTTCAAAACCCAACAATGAGACTCTGGCCGCTTCTGACTTCTCCTCCGTTCCGGCGAAGTGCCGACCTCCGAGCACAACAACTCGAATTTGAATCTACCTTCTAAAGACACCACGAGATTGGACGAGACCTTGAAAGTCCGCTAGCGAGTCTCGGAGGGAGAGTGTGACCTTGGGATGTTGATGATAGCCATAAATCCAGCAGAAGACAGAACAGAGAGAAAGAGGGAAATGTTATGATTAAGTTATGATCGCAGAGCATCTGCTGGTTTAATTGTTCGTCAGATAATGGCGTCTCTTGTACTTTAAAGAAGGACAGCGGTCGAGTTTCGGTGCAGCTAACGACTGCTTAAGCATGAGACCTCAATTTGGACAGCTAGAACAAGAATTCAACATAACCTTCACTTCCATTAGAACTCAAGTATACAGCGCATGCGCACGGGGATGATGAATGACTAATTGTTGTCAAGTAACCCAGGTGTGTTGGATGGATTCCGTCTTTTTGATATCACCTTCCGCAGACGATACTTGTCAAGGCTGATGGAACATTTCAAACCTCGTCATCACGCTGGGAGGCAGACGTCAAACAAAGACGTGTCTGGGACCACACCAAGAAATTTCAAAATCATCGTCTGAATAAAGTTTGTGCCACAACCATCTCGAAATGAGAACTTTGTGAAACTTTGAGCCTCCGATTCGTGGTCAAGATTAAGGTCATGGAAGCACTTTTCGAACAAAGGCTCTGGAGCGATGTTCAAGTATTGCTGATTTGAATACTGAAAGGAAGTTTGTGACTAGAGGAAGTTATTGGTAGCTGAGCCAAAATAACTACCGGTAGCTTCTTGGTTGGACAAAGATCTCGTCTCAAAGTGCAAGTGACGGACCTCTGAGCTACTATAAAAATACCAACTTTAGGTGCCTCACGATAGCATGAAAAAGTGGTAGCCTGGAGTTACAGTCGTAGTCCAGTCAAAATAGGGAAAAAAATGGCCGAACCCTTAAAAAATTGCAACAAAAGTTTTTTTTGCGTTTTCTTGTATTATTAGATGTGGATAGAACAACATATTCAAAATCGGCCAAAATCGGACTTCCGGAAATTGGTCAAAACCGTTACCATAGTAACCATGCCATTTTTGCGATAATTTTGAAAATGAAATCAGTGCAAATGCTTTTTCGTTCATACCGGTGTAAGCTTTCGAGTAATTCTGACCAAATTCGCTTGGGATATTGAGTGACTCATAAGTGATATTGTAAGGCAAAACAGATGTGGATTGAAAACACTGAGTTGCCATGGTTACGGTTTGGAAGATTTTTCGATGAAAATGTCGATAAAAATAATGGAGAGTTCGACTAAAGTTGTTATTCCGGAAGTACTATAAGAATGATCAAGGTTATTTACATATCAGGAGAAGGGTGCGGTTCAGAAAGTTACAATATGTTGACAGAACGTAAATTGAAGTAAGATGCTGGTAACAATAAGCGGTATCCATAGTAACAATGTTTTTTTATTGATTGAGAAGAAAAACAGAAAACAAACATCAATTTGATTAACGAACTGGATTTAATCACACTGATCTTCAACTGCACCTGAATAATGGAGAAAAATGTGTCCACTCTTTTTGCGTAAAGGGAACCCTCTTTTTAAAATGTGGTTGCCATGGTAACGGTGCAAGTATAATGGAGAGTTCGACTAAAGTTGTTATTCCGGAAGTACTATAAGAATGATCAAGGTTATTTACATATCAGGAGAAGGGTGCGGTTCAGAAAGTTAAAATATGTTGACAGAACGTAAATTGAAGTAAGATGCTGGTAACAATAAGCGGTATCCATAGTAACAATGCTTTTTTATTGATTGAGAAGAAAAACAGAAAACAAACATCAATTTGATTAACGAACTGGATTTAATCACGCTGATCTTCAACTGCACCTGAATAATGGAGAAAAATGTGTCCACTCTTTTTGCGTAAAGGGAACGCTCTTTTTAAAATTTGGTTGCCATGGTAACGGTGCAAGCAAGCCCAATATTGCTTTGCTTTGGTAGATTTCTTCTTTTTCATAAATTGCACGGTTTAAAGGGACGAAAAATGGATCATTTAAATTCAAAATGTCCGTGATCGTCAGCTGGTTTGTCCACTTTAGCGCATTGTTGCGTTATGACGTCACATATGATTGTTGTCCTACGTGAGGCTGCACAACCACCTGTTTTTGACGTGGTCTTTTTGCGGTGATTTCTTTCATATTTGATCAGGCGCGATAACTGTTAAGATGATATCGCAGTGTTTGCGACGGGATTCCGAAGTAGAAATCAGACAATATATTGCTGTCAGGAAAAAATGAGGTGGAAATTTAATAGCTAGCCCTATAATAGGCCAATTTAAAGCGAATATGGCAGCCGTAGTCGTAGATGATAGACTGAATGTTTATAGAGTTCTCAGTTTCACGTTAGGTTTCTCCCATCTTTTAGTCCACATCCTCATGTCGTTCTGCGGAAACATCGTGTTATAGAGCAAATCTGAACCCAGGTTTAGGACCCTTGGNGCGATCCAGATGTGAGACCAAGGCCGGTGACTCAGTCCAGGTTTTTTTTACCTCGAGATGAGCAACATATGAGTTCAGTCATTCTTTCTTAGCGTCTCGGGATTGTTGCACCCGTACCCAACCTCAGATCCAGGTGGAGAAAATCATACGACAAAGGTTGTCACATGAGCAACCTGGCTTCCAGGTGGGGAAAATTCCTATGACGAAGTTTGTCAAGTGAGCCAAACCTGGTTCCCAGGACGTGAAGTGTCCTGGAGACGAGGTTTTGCACATCAGCCACCTGATCGCCGAGCTAATGAGGGATTCCTGCACTGATTTCATTACATCCCTCAGCGGTCCTGTTTCCCTAATCACTCAAGCAACAGTGCGCATACCGGCACTGATAGACATTCCATCAATGTCACATACCCCTTGGGGGGAGGACGAGATCGATCACTCAACAATCCCGTTGAGTAATCCATGGGTGAGAGTGATAACCATAAGAGCTCAGACTCTATCAATTCCGCATCGATTCAACACGGTTAGCATGTTAACACATCTTGACGATCACTAAAGGTGATGCAGCGTGAAGACAGCCTCCCCATCCACCCGTATCTTAATGGTTCAATCATTTACACATTCACGGTAAACGGATTCCAATTAAGGCGAAGATTTTCTTGGATTTTATATCCAGTTTGTTGCCGATCACTGAAGGACATAAGTCCTCATCTAGTGTCTTCACTGAGAAATACTTCCCAGCATTTCACTGGTGACATTTGACAGAAGACAACTCACAGGATGCGAGCGCGATCCTCTGTATATATTTCCATTTCGTCCTTCCCCCATTCGCAACAAACTATTCCTGGTTTCCAGGACGTAACCTCAACAATGTCCGCCATTGTTGACGTCGTCCAATGACGCAAAGCTGGGGCAAGACGCCCAACCCAACAGAAAGACGTTACGTCGTGGAAACGACGAAGAGCTAACCCTAACAGTAACGTTACAATACATAACATTGGAGGGCGAAATGTGAAGACATCGCGACCATCAGATAGAGAGAGCAACGAGTTGATTTCTTCCTATCGACTGAGATGGCCAGATGAAAAACTGTGACCAGTGAATGTCTTCTTTTCAGCAGTCTCCGCTTCGAACTTTTACGCCTCATGTAAAAATAGCATTAAATCCCGTTAAGCTTGTTAATGATATTTCCAATTCGCTATTCTTGCTCATCAGTTGCTCTCAGATTCTTGTGGTTTCCCATTAATATTCCACAAGCATCAACATGTTAACTGCTATTAAATGACCATGTGGTTTACGCAATGGGATTCATGTGTTGAATCTGGAAGTGGAATGGCGCGGAGCCGGTGAGAAACTAAACAACTCCATGTTTCATTGAGGAACCTGCAGAACTACCGCCACTAGGAGGCGCTGTGAGCGGTTGTACCTTTTTCGACGTCACGTCCGTGTTGCACCGCGTCAAGAACGTCGTGACGCGACGTCATTGCGTTGCTTTGCTCTGTTTTTGACGTCTTCGGTACAACCGTGAGTAGATCATACCTCGAGGTATGATCTAACTCACGGCGACAAAGGATAATGTAACGAAATGCCTTGCATGTACAGACCTGTGGCCCGATGACCAGTCCATAGGAATTATGGCGACCTGAATCAACCACCTTGAAGGCAAAGCTGTGAGGAACCGGCAGAGGATCTGCGATGGACGGCAAGTTCAGTCGAACGACAAGATTACCGGTAAGGTGTTTAATGGGCATCACCGATCACCGAACGCAGAAGAAGAAGAAACGTTGGTCGAAAGAAAGTGTCTCCCATGTGAAAGCCAGGAAATAGTCAATGGAACTGTGGTCATCGAGTGGTGGAAGTCATTGTAGACCGGGAGCCCAGGGGGGTCAGGGTAGCTGGAAAGGTTACCAATTTTCTGGTACCCTACAGTATTGCATGTCCATCCCTGAGTATAGAACTGGTCGTCTGGCGTGAAAGCAGTGGTGGGTGTGGGAGATATAGCACTTTGAAGTTTTGGTACTGACTTTATAATTGGACTGGTGGACCTGGCTTTGTACAGGGGCAGAGGAACAAATGTACAGCTAACTTCTGAACGGTTAGATTTAGAAATGTATTACCAACAGATAGAAATATGGTGCCTCTGAGTCTGCCAAGTATGTTCTTAATTGATTTTGGCAAGTGGAAATCCCTTTTTGGGCTATTTGGTCCCATTTTGTGTTATTTTACGTTAAAACTGCAATTTCCTATTATGTAACAACTGAAAATATTCAAGACCATGCTTATTTGATTCACTGACCCCATATTTCTATCTGTTAATAATACATTTATAGGGTCTAAATCCAACCGTTCAGAAGTTAGCTGTACATTGGTTCCCCTGCCCCTGTACAAAGCCAGGTCCACCAGTCCAATGATGAAGTCAGTACCCAAACTTCAAAGTGCTATATCTCCCACACCCACCACTGCTTTCACGCCAGACGACCAGTTCTATACTCAGGGATGGACATGCAATACTGTAGGGTACCAGAAAATTGGTAACCTTTCCAGCTACCCTGACCCCCCTGGGCTCCTGCTCTATTGCCACGGACCGGTCCGTACAAGATCCCACACGCCACACATGGAACACACCCCACACATGGGCCACACTCTCCACA
>NMRB01000190.1:32634-76823 GCA_002633025.1 Notospermus geniculatus | reverse complement strand
GTTTCCTAGCGACTCTCCGCACCTGTTGTACACAATTTGACGGAAGATGACGATTTGATCCCAAGTGGCTTTAGACATTGCTCATCCTCGCGCCCAGGGTCTTCACAACACGACCTGAGATCCTCAGGATGGAGATTGTACAGCATGAGTTCATAGCGTTCCATTCCTTTTTCTACGTTCTAACCATTCCTGGAGTGAAGTGATTTTCCCAAACCTGGCCCATACATCTCCCACGACCATTGGTCTGACGCAGAAGGCTGATCGATTCACGTTACACATGGTTGAAACTCCGTTTCGTGACACCCCTTAGAAAGGTACGAAAAAAACATTGGAATGGGAGTTGGGTTCCAAATCCTCGTGACAGCAACACGACGAATCCCTGTAGACTAGGGGAACAGCCCGATGGGGATCATCGCAAACCGATCACGCATGGTGTGATAGATATATGAATGCATAGTCACATGTTTTTAACTCGGTGAGTAAGAGTTTAATCAGACCCCCGGGCCTCGTCAAAGAAACGACGAGAGAAGGGCGTGAAAATGTTATTTCGTTATGTGATTTCTTAAGATTCCAAGGGGACATTGTGGATACATAGAGAAAGCTGTCAGATCACCGAGGACTCGTAAATGGTTTCAGATGTAGGGATAATTGAATTTCGTCCTCTGGATGCTGAGTTGCATTCGAAATTAGATGATGCACTTATGTGCTATTAGGATTTCTTTCACCACCTGTTACTAGTTGAGAGTAAGTGGTATGAAACCTTCGACTATTTCGTCGTTCTCAGTGTGTAATGTACTTTTGCCATTACTTTTCAAGACATGTTCAGCAATAGATGACGAACAACGAAAAGAAAAAAGTTACAAGGGTTTGAACTACCCGAACCATCCGTCTAGATCATTGGCCACACAGGCTCCAGCCACGCACAGCATCTTGTTGCCGGCAGTCAACACCATGACAATCTCAGGGTCCACTCCCTAAGGACCAGCAATCATGTCCTTCAAATCCACCGACAGGCTGATAGTCTGCCATGTCATCCGCTCAATCCCAAGGTCAATTGGGATAAGTCCACCATGAAGGCAGGCTCGTTAGGGAGAAGGCGATAATGGCATTATTGTAGTAAAGAGGTTCGATTACACCGGTCATAATGATAGGAGGCAGGAATCAATGGTCTATGTATTATCTTGTCAAATAGCTCTCTGATTCGGTGGCGCCGAAGAGATTAAAGAACCCGGATGAAGCATCATCCGATAGCACTTCAAAGAAGATTTCATACTTTGATCGACACGAAAGAATGTTGTGAATGGTGCGTTCATCGATATTAAGACGACGGTGACGTGTCATCGATGACGTAATCGTTGGATAAGAAAAATCACGCAATAATATCTGCGTTGGTCGATGATGATATCAAAAGGTACTAATTGATGCTTTGTCTCTCTCCCGTCAAAAAACACACACATGACCGAACCCTCGTTAGAACGTACTCTCACGATTTTTATCGACAACTTTATAAGAGGAACAAAAGGCTAGCCATCTTGACATATCAAGGCCTACGGTCACTTCACCTCCGACTGCGGTCCCTTCACTGGAGTGAGCGAGGGTAGGAGTGATTGAAACTCTTGTCACAGGGCAAGACGAAGGACATCCTCGCACCAAGAGTCTTCCACAACCGGCTCCCCTTCTCGCGCTTGGTTCAGGGAGGGTACAACCGTAAATGACCTGAGATTCTCAGGATGGACGAAGGACTGCCTCTCATTGATGGCTCCTTCGCTAATGTTTCATGCCACGCACAAATGGCCAAGTTTTACTACCTTTATCGTCTTACTATGATACTACTCCACGGCATGCCAATCAATCTCCGATGACCAGGGTTTGACCCCTCTAAAATACATATTAATGCATAGCAGGCCCCGTAATAAAGCTCATCACGCCCTTAATGGATCTAAACCCCTTTTCAATTTGTCATTTTGTCACTCCCGTCCGTGATAAGCGCCACTGAGAGACGTTATCGTGACATGTGAACCAAACTCGCTTCTCTTTTCGCCGGCCTATCATTATTCATACCATCTTTTACATTTTCCTTGTCACCTTCTTTGATCCCTTAATCCCTTCTTTGAACCCTGCTGCGTCCCTTTCTGGGCTCTGCAGGGTGTCTTTTGCAAGGAGATGTTGTTGGTAGACGAATTGCAGAGAATGCGATGGGGCTCAGAACCTGTGGCGGTGGTGACGTCACAAAGTAAACAATGTGAAATATCAAGGAGCGAGAGCACAAAGAATTTTTTTGAAAAATTATTTTCAACCAATCACAAAATCACCTACGACTCAATCCGTTTTACCTAAATGGACAAAAACCCGAGCATCAAAGCTCTAAAGAGAGAGACGAGAACCATCATCGATAGCAATAAAAGCTGGCGAGTTTAACACCAAGCTTGCCTTTGAAGTGTTGAGTCAGGATCACATGAATACCATGCAATTTTAAACACTCCCGATCACAATCGACTCTCACAATGTCTCGTTTCTTTGTAATCTCGCGAGAGCTATTTGAAATTAACGCCCAAGGTTAATGGGATTATAAAGAGCAGTTACGGTTAAGGTAACGACCTCAGCAGCTCTTGGTGGGTTCGTCATGATTGAAATGGTCTGTCTCTTGGTGCACATAACATTCAAATTGAATTTCTCACTTTCTTTACATGTAGTTAAAAGATATCTCTTGACACGGAATCATAAGAATCGCTGGGAAAGCCGATTGTCCGGGATCTGTGACGTTTGCTTTTTGAAAGCTTGTGACTGGAAAGCTGCCGTATGCAAGACGGTTGTACTGGCGTCCAGTCACGCCCAGTGCAGCTATGCCTTCAGACACAACTGAAAACACGTTTTTTTCATCAAAAGTTACGCTAAAAATGAACATCGGACGACGAGCATTGTCAGCAACGGCCAAAGAGTTTCACCCGTACCGACCGCTGTGCCGTTCTCTGAGCGTCTTCCCGCCCTCCGTCCCTTGCGAGCCGATGCAATGACCGGAAATCGCGTCACACATGACAATCAGTGGCCATCTTGATCAGTCAGCGGATTAAAATTCTGCTAATCAGGTTTGATCTGCGCTAACTAGCCGTGAGATAAGGATTAGGTCTCACCGGAAGGGCCCTAGATGACTGTGCGATGAGACCCTACAATATGAGATTGGTTTCCTCCAATATGGTTATGAATAAGCAGACGACGGTCACATGTCTTATCGCCTTGTCTACAACTCCCTTGTGGACCCTTCATAACGAAGTCAGGGACTGAACCCTCGCCATCCACCTTTAATTATGCAGCCATCCTCCTGTTGGTCTCTAAGGGCTTCTACTGGTAGCTCACCGTAAGAAACTCAAGGTTGATCGAGAGGATGGTGATGTGTCGGTATGCTGTCGAAACGGAAATGAATGCAAGACGGGATACGACGTTGAATAACTTGACAATAGTTCAAATGAATGGTATGCAGGGGATGAAATCAGTGCATTGCATCGTCCAGACGTAAGCCATGGCTTCATGTCATTATGGATGACGTCGTGGCGTGCACTTCTAGGTTCGCTAACTGGTGGTGGCCTCTAAAGGAAAGAAAGTCTCCCATTGCTGATTGAAAGCCAACACGCTGGAGGAAACTCTTGTTGATTGAAGTGGAGGAATTGCATCGATGCAGACGCAACTGATGCTTCCTCGCGGTCGAGATCTTGAGAAGGGATCTAAATTTCAAATAACCCTTCAATTCAAATGAAAAACTATCGAACCTTACCGATAAGAAGGGATCAAAATGGTGGTTCTGCTGTCTAAAGGGGTGATCGATGAGGTTTATCGGAGAATGAAATCTATTGAAACAGAGAGGGGTCTTAACATATGTTGTTTTAAGATTCAAGGTCCTAAATAGCTGCTTAAATGATTGGTTAAATCATTTGTATCATTTTGATAAGAAGGACAAGGAATGAGTGCTCATTCTGAACGCCAAGATAGAGATTAAGTATGGGTCTGAATCAAGGAATCATTTGGTTTATTCGACTTTGGCTTTCTCTAGATTTGTTATCAACAAGGGTTCCAATGTTGCTCGGCTTACGGCCATGAAGGGACACGAAGATCTGTTGTAAGGATCTGCTGCTGACGGGTCAAGGTCAAGACTGTTGCGGGCCAAGGTCAAGTTCAAGGTTGGAACGATCGTTGTTTGCCTACTAGAAACAGACACTGATTGCCAGTGAAAGGAATGGCCAGAGAGCCAACCTGGTGCATGTTGTCAAAGCCAACCCTAATGAATAAAACTGAACATTGCCAGATTAAAAGTTGTGCCAAACATTAGAAACCAATTCATACATTTGTAGCAGATTTTGTTGAGTAACAAATCAGTTGATTGGTCCATCGATTTCACTTACTACGAAATAGACACGAACATAGTATTCATGAAGTAATCAATTTCAATGGTTGATCATGCACGTATCTTATTGGTGTTGGGCTTCACGCCTTGTTAGGTAATAAGAAAGCATGAGTAACGTTTGGTAGGCTACTCTAACCTTCGTCGAACGTACACACATATCATAGAACCAACAGATGCGAGTGAATCCACAACATTGATTAGTTATCAAATCATTACTCATCGTACATACAAACGCCTCGGGAAATATCAATGAAATGAATGAGTATGTGCCACACAAGATGGCCGACGGAATGGCCTTCGAAACAACGAGGATCCTATAGAACTACCGCCACTGGGAGGCGCTGTGAGCGGTTGTACCTTTTTCGACTTCCCTTCTTGTTGTACTGCGTCAAGACGTCGTGTGACGCCACGTTATTGCATTGTTCTACTCTATGTATTTTGACTCTTTGGTACAACCACTCGCAGTCCCGCCCTGTCAGGAGCCAGAAGTTTAGTGAGGGGTGAATGGCCTGATCTTTTTGAGACTGCAGAACAAGGCGTCGGAATGGCAGTAAGCTCCGGGTGGCCTTGTCACTGCCTGTTATTATGTTTTATTGGGTACTATTCAAGAGGAATTTACAGAGAGTCAGAAGTCGCCAATGAATCAGATTTTTTGTTTTTTTCCTCTTTTGAATTCCCTGTATCATCGTCTGCAATCTGACTGAATCCGCTCATCCATTCATTTTTAATTGCAGGGCAGTAAACAGCATATTATCGGGACATCAAACTAAAGTTCTCTTTTGAAGTATTAACGTTGATGATCCTAACAGTAAGAGATATATCCCCCAGGGATCACACGACATCTCGCCCAAGGCATTTAACAGAAGAATCGAAAAAAAAACCAAGTTACAAACGACTAAAGATATCTGCCTGACTACTTTTGCTAAACACTCTGAGCATGTTACCACTGAAGTTCAAAGCTTTTCTCCTTCTCAATATGTCGTGATCCCTCATCCCCCTGTGTGATTTCTCCAATGACTCCTCCGCCCCTCAATAGAGAGAAACAGCTTAAGCCTCGATTAAGTGACTTGAAAGAAGGGAAAGATTCTTGCTTGACTTGTATAAGTGACCTAATGACAATCGTTCAAAGAACCTTGAATCTATCACCAATGTTCTCAGTCATGTTTAGTCATATTCCTCTTGGTTCTCACAACCATCTCTGCCTTGTCGCTGAGTCACTGTTGGTGAACGGGTTGGTGAGGTTAGAATGAGTGAAGGACAAACGTTATACTAGTCTTCTAAACCAGGGTTTCTTTAAAGATTGAAAGTTTCAGCCATTATTACTTGATCTTAACACACTATCATGTTACACGTCGTCGTGAGTCCCTTGGTAAAACACAACTGGCATATCAATTGAGCTGCCGTCCAATGGCTGAACCTAGTAACTCACTTTTAATTGATTTTGAGAAAAACCAAGAAAACCAAACTTAGTAACTACAAAAATGGTGTTAACTCAGTTTTGACAAAGATGTCAGTTACTAGATTCTGCCATTGGACGGCAGTGAGTATTAAGTTATCAACGTGCACCCAGTGCACTGGATGCAAAAAATCATGTTCTCACTCAGTGAATGCATGATTGGGTAAAGTTACCATCTTATAAACGACTAAATTGAAATGAAATAAACTTTGTAAAAAGGGGGAAGCTTTTTGAAAGGTTGATGCCCACCCGCGTGGGTTCATGCACAGACCACGACGACATGACTAACAACAGCTAAGTTTTGCTAAGTCTTGTAGCTTCTTCCTTCAAAGCATTCTTTCTGAATGACTTATGAAGGTTGTGGTTAAATGTCCAGTGTAAGTAGAGGCTCTTTCTGGGCCATAAAACTCCACCTGGGGATGATCGCTTAACATTTATGCCACCGTCAATTACAACTTCAAAGGGTCAGCTTCCAGTTCATTAGACTAGTGTTGCATGGTGCAATCTAATAGTTTTATAGCTTGGTATACGCACGAAGTCGAAGACCAAGGAAGAGGCTGCAGTGGAAGCGCCTCTGCATGGACATCATTCTGATGCCAAACCGTCGACGCCAGTCGTTCTCTGTCACCAGTTTCACCCATGTTTTCGAGTCATCAGCAACTACTGAAGCACCTCTTGAATTTGAAGTGGGCTTTCTACTGACTAATTATACATAATGCAACAGGCAGCTTATCGACTGACGAATCATTAGCCCTTGTGTTTGTACGCCATGACACATACTGCCTTATGTAAGGGGATTTGTCAGCAATGGCTCGGAGAGAGCAAGCTCATGGTTCCTCCGTATGGCGCACCTGCCGTCTTCAATGGGCTGCAGACTGAACAAGCAAAACGTGAAAGTGACCACGGTGACTGCAGTGAGGGCACAAATCCTTGTAGGCAAGCTCTTTGACATCATCATACATAAACCACTGCGGAAAAGTGAGCGAGCGCTGGCGGAAACTCTCAAAGCAATAGCATTTGACCTGTGGATCCGTTGGTGGGCGAATTGTGATTCATTGGCGCACGGATCCGGTCCGTTTTCAATCCGTTTGCCGTAATTTTCCTGATACGACAAAGCAAAAGTCAATTTGATCGATTTTTTACGAACCGGACAAAATCCGTTTGCCAAAGAACCCCACTTTACAAAGTAAAATGAGGTACCGGCAGACCTAATCCGCGACGCGGCGCTGACTATCAACTCGGTCATAACTGCGTCATTGAAAGTGAGGCTAACGTTATTTTCCAATTAATTCTGAATAGCACACCCTGTTTCTAGGCCAAATATAACTAAAACATTGCACTCAATTTCTGATTTTAATTTTCTATCATTAAGTACAGAAGTGCTAAAATATATCCTACGGCTTTTGAGCAAAAATTTCTGCGGGAACATGATGAATTTAATCGATAAAGTTGACCATTTTAGCGTGAACGACAGGCGAATGGTCGACGTCATGGGTTGTGAATGACGCAGTTTTTGTAACGTCAGAATGACGCACGACGGCTGATGACGTTCAACAATCGCAAAGGCATGCGCACCTGCGTTTTAACCGAGTTGATGATCAGCGCCTCCTTTTGTTTGCCGGTACCCCATTGTGTCCGTTTCTCTTGGCAGTGCAACCTACAGTAGCGTCATTAATGAGAAGTCAACCAAAGCAGCAGAATCTCTCGGGCTTTGACCCCCAGAGAAGGCATGGTACATGAACATCATCATCACGGCGATATCGACAGGTGGTTTCCAACAAGTCTGTTTTCATCACCTGGCGGCGATCCCGGGTAACGAACCCTTCTGAGATGGTCCCCGGTAGCCCCAGGCAACAACTCGTTTGAAGCACAAAATGCGGCATGGGAGTTTCGCTTGAGGCAACAGGTTGCTGGCACGGTGTATCGACTCCTCCGCACAACCACTGGTTCTGCTCAACGCTTTTATAATTAAACAGTAGCAGCGAGCTTCGTTTTCCTCCTTCATGGCGCCGGCGCCATCTTGAAGGCCGCCACTTGGAGGGGTTGGAGAGGAGCATGAAAGCATGAGCTGGGAGGGAATCCTAATTAAAACCATGTTCGATATTGCGTTGCTTCATAACTGTAGATTTACAGATCCATGACGTTGGTTGGGGACCACTGCGTCAAAGGACGACGTCATGACACGTCGGCGGCGCCCACGACAAACTCTGTTGGCGTGAAATTGCAAACTTTTGAGGCTCAAATGATTGAATTCCATGGTGATCGCAGCCAGGTCCCTAAGTCTATTTTCAAACTGCTTAGACATTTAAAAACTAGAAATTCTTGACTTCTCAATAGTAGTTGAAATGTTTCAAACGGATAGATAAGTGCGAAGCAGTCGGCCTTCAAACTGGGCACACATTTTTCCCAATTTGTAAACATAGTCCCCAACTAAAATCACAGATCTGTAGATGCATTATGGGTATTCTTGGCTCGTCACAGCAACAAGTTTTTCTCCATTAATAACTTAGTGAACTACATAATGATTCTGCTCGATTGTAAAATCAATTTCACAAGGTACAACTACCGACCATGAAACCTTATTTGGGATACCTAAATGAAAACCAACTTGCCTTGCAAGTTCGAACGAATATGCCACCGTTGTGCATTATTTACGGGCAATTTCCTTCCTACAACGAAGAAGGAAATGATGGCAATGAGCCGCATAACGTTTTATCCCGACAGGTCGGCGCTGCGAGCGGTGCAACCGAAGACGTCAAAAACAGAGCAAAGCGAAGCAATGACGTCGCGTCAAGACGTTCTTGACGCAGCGCCAGACGGACCAAACGCAGGTTCCTCATTGTTGGCCAGCAAGGCGATGAAGTTTTGTTTCGTCACTCTTTCCACGGGCGAGACCGAGAACACCTTCGTTTTGGAACTCAACAGCGACCATCTTCGTCAGAAGCAACAGATTGCCAAGCCCTCTACAGCCTCAGATGATCAGAACCGCTCTGATTGCCTTTCACCGATCAGAGAACCCTGTCGGCTTACACAACATTAACAATCCACTCGCGTCCTTCCTCCATCAGTTCGTCCTTGGGGCCACTCAAAAGGACATCTTAACCAATCTCAGAGGATTACTGCCTGTAGGTGCTCACTCATGCTTTACATGATCAATCAGAATAAAAAACAAACCTTGTCAATGTTACAAAGCCGGGTCATAAGACCAACACAAAGGAGTGGAGCTGTTTCATTTCTTATTGCATTCTGAATCACGAAATAAAAATACAATTTTTAAGGTTTGAATCGCAATGGTCTCCTGCGCAACGTATCGACTGCCGACGTCATCAGGTTATTTGCATTGCTACCATTTGCAACAACTGACCAATTTTGTATCATTCTTCAACAGGAATTCCCTTTGGGCGCAAAAAAAGGAGGAAACTACTTGCTTCAAGGTTACAGGTTCGCCATCGGGGCAATCAAGGCCAACCTGATTCCTGATGAATAGGCCTACCGACGATATAGAAGAAAAGGTGCAACCTGGGCTTGATCTTGTTCATTTTAAGGATGAAGGGAAGCAGACGTACGCTCTGCTTGTGCCGGACGGACCGGAAACTGGGTCATCGGCACTATCGACGATCTGAGCTAACCAGCCATCTTCTGGCCCCCAAGTAACGTCGCAATCAGCAACAGTCACTGGTTGAAGAGAACTGGCCTCCAAGACCCACCACCAACACTACCATTTCGATCGACACCAATCAAGAGTACACTTGTACACGTCACTTGTTCCATCACCGCACGGGTGCAAATTAAAAGCGCCTATTCAACAAGACGATAAACGAATGCATTCTGGCATTCTATAATGAGAGTGCCGTATGATTTATTATCATGGAGTCGAGATATCACTCATACCTTAATGGTGATGGCATCGAACATGGCCGCTGATTGGTCACAACTCATGCACATCCGCCAGGCTCAGGGGATCACATTGTTCACAATGGTCCATGAATGATCGTGTACTTTATCGCCATATTCAAAATTGAACAGGCAGAGGACAGTTTTTAGCCATTGCTGATGCCCATGAAGACAATTTGTTAATACAAGCAAGATTAAATTGCTCATCCATTAGGAGTAGTTGTTCAGCACATTCACTGCATCCTAATCAGATAAAACTAATTGGTAAGACTACCTTAGTTCACAAGATATTTGTCTTACATGTTTTTTATCAAACAACTCAACCATTTTTTCCTTGCTTACAGTAAAGTGGTTATCTTGGGAGAAATTTGTAAAGTCTATTGACTGTATAATGAATCCGATCCATCTTGAGCTGACTGGCTGAGCAGGTAGAGGATGGTTTAAGATCAGGTGGGTTGAGCTCGGACACCTGTTGCACTCTCTGATTAAAACAGACCAAGTGCATCAAGTTGAACGATAACGAATCTTTGTTATCTTTTAGCTTAGGGTGATCGCTTCTGCTTTGATTTGGCTGTCGTCAGCTACGCTGGCAAGCGATTACAGCGAAATCTCTCACCTCGTCGGGTTAGTTTGTGTATAGTGAAACCGTATAGTCGGCCAAAATATACAGGAAACAACCCACAGCCGTCAAATCCTTGAACACGGTGAACAAGACGGGGGATTATGTATACTGTCGACTTGTGTTACCATTACCACAGAGAGCACTCCCGGGTGTCGAAGAGAATGCCATTCAAAAGATCACATTCAATTTTCAAACTTACAAAGGGTCGTGAAATCAACAGCACGTTAACGACCCCTATAGGGGCCGTATGCACCAAACGAACATTATCTTGAACTCAGGTTGAGCCACAACTTTTCCATTGTCACATCTTGCTCTGGCAAACCTGAACAATTGAAAAGCTGTGGCTCAACCTGAGTTCGAGATAATCTTCGTTGGTGCATACGGCCCTTGGCGATTACAGGTTACGTTGATGAGTGTTCACAAAACTCCAGAAGGGCCATACACATAATAGAAGGACTGTTCATGTCCTCGGTTGGACGGGGACGGGATAGGGGCGCGGTTTGTATGTGGTACACAACCTTAAGATTTTATGGTTCATGAATTGCTAATCCACGTAAATTTTCTACAAACTGTGAGCAACGTGCCCAAAGCAGCATCTGCGAGTTGCATTAGCATCAATTAAGTGTATGTAAAACACAGCAATTTAAAGTTGAATTAAAGTACTTGAAGTTATGGTAAAACGCTTCCCTCGTTGAGATATTAAAAAAGCTCTTATGAATTACAAGCGACTTGTCTTTTTCAGGTATGCAGCTAAATGAGTCATAACGAACGATCAATAAGAGAGGAATGCAACATTGCGCCTTTATCCTGTTAAACACCGATTTCTATGACGTAATACGTACGTTTTTCGGTAAATGTTTGTGATCAACTCTTGTAAATATTTTCCTCGGCATTGATACGCCGTCGAGATATCGTACGCCGTGGTTTTCATAACTATAAATTATGAGTGCAGATGGTTTTTCCTTCATCGGGAATCAATGGCTGGTGCTCCTGCTGGAATCTCAGAGTCCTTGAGATGATTCTGAATCATAACGCTGTACCTGCCGAGGGAAGGGAACCAAATGAACCGACTTTTTCTACTTAGTCACCTGAAGGGAATAAGCGTTTCGTGCACGTATATAGCCGCGTGCGCGCGGTAACATACGCAAGTTTTCCTATTTTATTCTTTGTTGGTTCGTGAATCACCTGACGGCTGTGAATCCCTCGTGAAATCTTCCAAGGGAATCTCATCAGAATAAAACATTGTTACTGTCATCTTAAGATAAGACAGCACAAGATAAGAAATGGTTAGAGTCGTATCGTAATATGTTTTGTGAACAGCACACAATACAAGACGTGTGGAAGTGCCCTGTTTTTTTGTAATTATCAACTTCGTATTCGTCATCATTTTCTTACGAAAAAAATGCCTCCGTGAGTTTACAGTCCGCTTGGGAGAGAGTGGTACAGGTATATGTATCACCACTAGAGTGAATGAGAGTCCAAAGCAGAATTGCCATTAACTTGGAAAAGCAATGATAAAAAGAGCAGAATGTGCAGATGCGATGCTTTTTATTGAAAGAACACTAAGACAACGTGTTTCCACACTCCGTGAGATCAACCCAAGTTGCCTTAAGGTGAGCGAATGAAACAATGCAAACAGATTTTTGTTGCCTTTTGTGGTAGTTCACAGTTCCGTTATCAGAAGCTGGCCAAACGCGACATGTTCATATCACGCCTTACATTGTCTAATCAGCAATTGGCTTAAAACATCCCTTTTTGAGTTCGGTCTCAAGGGGCGATCAGAGATCAGGTTAAAAGTCTGAAGACTCACAAAATACTCGAGAAAACAGTCAAAGGATTTCTATGGCCTCCCTTACGCAAATTGACACCAGGATTTCTAAGGTTTCTCCAGTCTTTCTGATACCATCCATCATTACCATAAAGGTTAGATTCCTTTTTGTCATTACCTTACATGTCTTATACAAGGCTCGAGTATTCTTTTGGCTAAGACTGTATTACGCAACGGCAGCGTTAGCTATAGATGCTGAGGTATCCTTCTAACATTTTCTCGACAAGTGAACGTCAATGCTTGTAACAAACTTTTGACCACATTCAAGTTGACATCTTCCACATGCAGACTTCAGCACTGTCTTCCAATGTTCCTGCTGAGCGCATGGCTAGGAATAGTTTGAAAGAAGAGACAATGGGTCATATTGAATAAAGACTAGCATATGCTTTTACTTCAGATTTGTACAGCATTGCCTTGCGCATTTGTATTGCAAAATTCAAGTAAAAGCATTTACTAGTCTTTATTCATATGATCCAATGTTCAGTGCATGAAGCAATATTTCACCATCATACTTTTTAATATTTCTGGGTTTTTTTTGTCAAAGTATGGAATAAATTCAACAAGACAGGATCACGCCCCACCAGCAGGCGACCTTGACTCCCCGGCAGGAGAGGTCGGAAAATCTGATTCAGCTCAACATGGCAGAAAGAAAGATGACTACTTCAACATCAAAACAGTATGTCAGCCTTCACTCCACATCTAACATGGATCCAACAGTTTTTCTTCAAATCATTCGAAAGGTCAAGAGAGTATTTCATCGAGAAAAACGCCTTTCCCACCTTCACATGTTTGGGATTTACAAATCTATGACTAAGAAGTCAGCTTGGTTTCATTCAACATTTTACAAACACCTTCTTCAACACTCCTCATTGAAGGAAGGAAGGAAAGGAAGTGACGTCAATCTGTCTTCGGAAAGGAAGTGACGTCAGGAGGAGATTCCTGCACGTCAAGAAGAAGGACGTGACGTCAGTCTGTCTGCAGAAAGGACGTGACGTCATGGAGCGTTCGCCCTCGCCAAGAAGTCGATTTTCGCTCAGAAATGACGAATAACGACGGACGAGTCCTCCTGTTGGTTTACGGCTATGACGTCATCGCCTTCTAACCAAGAGAAGATTGACTCTGTATCGTCATTATGTAACATGGTAGGGGAATAAACAAATGATTAAGTTGATGAGTGATTCTGGTGATGAGTCAGGGTGTGAGTGATGAGAGGGCAGGCTGACCAGCTGACCGCCTTTCCATCCCTCACCGCGCTCACCGCGAATGAATCTGTCTTATGAGCACCTGGCACAAATTTAGCTTCTTCATCCATCAGTCTCCACGCAGGTTCTGAGCATGCGCATTGGACATCAGCATAGGCTTTGAGAAAAATTTTGCAAGTTTCTTGAAAATGTCTAAAAAGGTAGGCAAGGTGGGACCCAAGTCTTGTCCCCACGCATTGGGTTCCGCGAACGGAAATCATTTCTCGACAACGATTACGATCCTTATCGTTCTGACGACAAAAAACTGCCACGTGACATTCTGATTCGTAATCTTCGAGCTGTTTTTCGAATGTGGCGAATCTGATTGGTTGTCGCTGATCGCGAGTCTATGGCAAGAGCTCCAGTCTAAGAAGTAAGACAAAAGGGGCAAGATGCCAGGCCCGAAATCAAGCACCAGCGAAAGAACACAAGCTTCTTCCTTCTTCAACCTTTAACAACATTCGTTTCACTGTCAAGATCAGTTTTTACCATCACTGCATGTAATTAACGTATTTTTTCCTCAATGCCGTTTTCTGTGACATACAAATGACTACATTGTAAAGGGAAATAAAACCCGTATGATTCATTGAAGATGTCAGGATTGCATTTGAAGTCAGATGACAGTCATCAATGAGGGGTTTTCTTATGATTCATTGTAAGGTACAAGACGGAGTAAGGGAATGCTCTCCTCCATAACTAGATACATTACGATGCCATAGTAACCACAACAATGGAGTTGAATAGAAAAATTGATCGGTTGAGTAACGATAAAAGACATCAAATAATGAGTCACGTGATTTGATAGTAATATCTTGTTGATTAGAGTGAGAGAGGAGGGTTATGTTTACCCCTGACTTGTTACTAATGAGTACATCACGTGATCCGTGCCAAGAAAAGAGCAACAAATTGTAAAAGTATCCGACGAGGAATTTTCACAAGATTTACAGATAATTCTTGAGCGGTGAGTCAGACTTGCTGCATCAAGTAAAAAACTTGGATGGTTTGTTAGTTGGATTAGTACGGATTCATTCATTACGTTGATATTAACCACTGATCGCTAGAACTCTCCGAAGAGGAGACCGTGAAATCAGCGAACCTGGACGGTAGCTGGGTCAATGGTGAACTAAAAGGTACTTCGCCTTGGAGAGTCTGGTAACACAAAGACAAAGATATACTTCCTTGATACAAGTTAGCCAGTTTGATGAATGCGGTTTGGCGTCAGAAAAACCAGCACAGAAAAACGACGCCATTTTTACGAAGGAACTCGAAGATGACGTCACAAAGCAAAGATGTCTACTGAAAAAATGGGTTGTTGACCTTGAAAATTTCAAATGAATTATGAAACATAAGGAATCTACAAATGTGATAATCCTATCAATCTTTTAGTGATTACTTCAAAAGTCTGTTCATATCGATACAGTCATGACAGTGCCCACTTAAACCGAAGTAGAAAACTGTCGGAGCCTCGTGAAGGAAGCAAATTGATGATGGTGTTTTCCGTAAGAATTTGATGCCTCTCTGGGGAAAAGTGTTCGCTTGACGTCATCCTGAATGTAATTCATCAAAAATCGATCAATGTAAAAACAACTTGTTCAACTCAATGGCATTTACTTAAATGATGATTCTATGAGTTTGTTGGACGGCTGGGGAGTTCTGGTCGGATAAGATAAAGCATGCTATGGCTGGGAGGTTTATAATTACCGCTAGGAGAAGATCGGAGAACGATTTATGGCCTTGAATGGTTCTTTATTCATAGAGAGATGCAACAGATACGATACCAGTCGGTGTTTGTATGGACTCCGACTACTGACTGCTGATGTCGGGACAACGTACATTGGATATATTTTAACGCTTTAACCCTTTAACTGCCATGCAGTTGCAATTTTCATTAAACTATGAAACCTACCAAATCCTGATATCTAGCAGAAACCCAGTCATAGGTATTCATTGGAAGGTACTCACTGAGAGCTTTCCAATGAATACCTATGTGATGGGTTTCGACGCCGATCAAACTTTTCATATGTTTGTCTGCGACAGACTGTTTGCCTTTGCAGTTAAATGGTTAAGGGAAGCAGCACCAGAATGTCTTTCTTGAAATCAAGACACCAGTTTTGGCCAGTTAGTCATTTTAGTCCTATAAATAATCGATTTAAAAAAGCAGAATAATTGGAAACGAAATAAAAGTTGAAATCATATCTTATTCAGAGAGAAGCTAAATTTACAACGAAAGCAACAGTTAGGGCATCGACTTTCACAGTCTCTTTCAATACCGTTGTTTCTCTAGGGTGTTCGCGGTAGGATTGGAGTGCGCATGTTGGCAAGAGACTACGCGTGACGCTGGCAGCGTGTGAGTCATAGAGGGGGCGTGACTGGAAGGAAGCAGATATGATACGCTGACGAGTCATGGTAAATAATTTTATTATTAGAAGGAAAATTGAAGATAATAGTACAAAGTGATCGGGAGCAATAGGGTGAGTTTGACTGGAGGTAGGGTAGATGGTGGAACCATCATTTTATAGGAACGGATAACGAGATTTCGACGTAAAGTCGGTCTTTTCTCTGTCTTTGATTGCAAATTGAGATGAATATGAGACGGCCTCTCAGAGTGGTGTAGTGCAAAAAGGACGTTCACCTCTGACATTTAGATTCGATTTTCATTTCTACCAGCTTCTTCAGTCAACGGGAGAGAAATCGATCTCTTCTCGTTAGCCTTGGCCGATGGTCCGCCATTGTTTAAGAAGGTTCACCATCTCACCGCTAGGGTGAGTCTTATAAGTCTCACCAAGCAGTAGGAGTAATGTTACAGAGCCATTTTGCGGCAATAATATGCCAGAAAAACTGTACACATTTTTCGAAGGCTTTCGTGCATGGCGCATCCCTGCAGCCAGAACTGCACATCACATTCACCACTTAAAGTGCTATAGAGGTTCTTCACTGACGTCACAACTTACCTGTTGGCCGTCAAATGGCGGCGATGACGTCTAAACTATCACGTCATGACATTTTGACGTCAGGCTCTGTGTGTTGACGCTGTGTTCATGACGTGACCAGGTGACGTCGCTTGACATTTTGACGGCCAATATGGCGGCATCGTATCGTCATGGAAATGTGACGTCACGTGAAGAACCTCTATATCAGCACGGGAAAGGGTTAAACCGAAAGATCGGTGGGTGAAAGCGACTAAACGGTTTCTTTTGGTATGATGCATAAAGGGACGAGTCACAAAGAAGACGAGAGGCGGAGGAATTGTAAGGTATGTCTGATCGTCGAGGAAGCTGGCAGGAAAAGAGACTTTGTCGAGGATCTATTGAACTGTGATGTATGATGTCATCTTGGCTTTGTTTGGTTATATTGCTTATAGAATGAAAGATATTGAGGGTTTTTATGGGCAATTCGTCATAAGATTTGACGCCTTATTCAGGATTTCAAGATCAAATACTATTATAAATCACGGCGTATGATGTGGAAAATGACCTCTGTGACCCCGGTCACGATGTCGTAGGATTTTTTCCACGTCCGAGATTCATACCCGTTCGTTTTACACATTCTGCTCTCACAAACCGTCAAGATAATATGATCTGAAAATTTCTTTCACGGGTTAGGCTACGGGCTAGTCTCCAAGATTGTCGTGTTTCTAAATGAAGTGGTTAGGTAGGACTAATCATTACATTCTGAGCTATTAAGAGTTACCTTCAGTGGATGACAGGAGCCTACACACCACTAGAGGCCACTACCAGCCACTGGCTTCCATGCTTTGAGGCTTTGGCCTACCGGATCATGAAAAGAAAAGTGGGAATCCTCATATTAAACAAGCGACCGAGTCTTCATCTTCATGTCAAAAAATGTTCAACGGCACGCAGCATCTCAAGTTCTACACGTTTGTCACCGAATCCTCGGCCACAGGTAGCACAGAAAGCCGATAATTGGCGAACGCGGCTCGCTTCCAAACAAACGTTTGATACCACGAGCCAAAGACACAGAGATCAATAGAAATAATGAAGCCAATACGGTGTCTCATAAAACAAGGATCAGTAAACGTGCCCGGCACAGCGGTGGCATTTATTGATATTTCAACAAGACATGATTATACTGAGTCACGTCTTGACTGCTGGCCGCCATATTGCGTTTATTATTTCACCATTTATATTTCATCAAATTATGACTGATACCATAAACTAGTCGGTTTGATTCCGTGTTTGATGTTCCGTTTCGTGCCGTTTTCGTTTTAGACGGACCCAATGTTGTCTCAGATGACGATGTCATTTATGAATTATGCAAATCTCTTCTTACCAAAACTGACCGTTAGTTTTCAATATTTAGTCAAAATAATTGCAAAAGTGCAGGCGAAACTTTTCCTAAATTTTCTTTCACCCGACGTGATGCGGCCATGTTGTGACGTCATCGCATGTCAGAACGAGGCCAATGCATTTGGCATTGAGAGCAATTATTTAGAATGGTGATGTTTTATTGAGTCGGCCACCGACCATGAATGCAACCATAAAATTTTGCCATTCCAACTGAAGCTGATATGAAAAGGCATCAATGATGAACCGTTTAATATCTCATGACCGTATTCAGTGAGTCAGGCCATCGAACCCATTCTCTACGCCGGATGCGAGTGAATGGCTGTGCAGGCTTGACAGGCCGACCTCGCTACCATCTCAATGGGTTACGTGGCCGTGAAATCTGACTCGCAAAACCAATAATCTTCAACAATGAGATGTTCTATATGATTCTGATGACGTCATCGCCTGGGTAACCATGATATTCTGACTCGACTGTATGCGATGCTGGAGGCTCAAGGACCAATTTCCCACGGTCTGACCGAAGCAGACGATAACGTGGGGTTCGTGAAACAAACTGTTACGGCTGATTTCATATTCAGTCACACGACATTCTGCACTTTTGCAACAGTGTGCAAAATTTCAAAAACATCTCTGTTTCTGAAGTGACACTTCATTCTGATTGACACAATCGAACATTGGAATCAAGTCATGGGATTTAACATTCGAATCGGCGGCTGCGTCATAATCCACGTGACTGATTGAAATCGACCAATGATAATCCCCTCCCACGCCAAGGTCCTCGCGAGATCTCGCGATAAAGTTGTCTCTCCGCTGAAGTCAGAGATGAAGCGTTATTTTCAGATTAAACCAAGATGTTTTTGCACGAGCAATCGTTTTCCAATAAGCTGAACAAAATGGCCGCATGATGGGGCTAAATCGAGCAATCACTTGTTGCTGATAAGGGCGGATGTCACGGCGTGGGAGGGGGTGCGAGCATCTTCTGATGGCAGGGCAGGGCAGGGGCGCTAAAAGACAAGTTGATACAGATTCTATCGGCCGAGATGGACTCAATGGGTTCTCTGACCAGCACAAAGTTTATTCCCCTGCATTTCAAGTCGCCAAGACTTAGTAGAGGGTGGACAAGGGAGTTTAGTTGTTAGCAGTGAAGTGTGGCTGACGAACGTACATTGTACATGTACCCGTTGATAGGTGACCGAGCACTGCACGGTGGCCAACAACTCTCTGGTTCACCCAACTCTCTTGCTGTTTGACCTTCAAGTCAATATTCCGGCCATCCGCCATCGCATCTCTATTTCACGATCACCTAAACCTGAATTTGATGGAGCATCACTCAGCAAGCCTGACTAACGTGGTCATCATTGCTCACCAAGACACCATAGATCACACCAACCAAGTGACAAACATCTCGGATCAAAACCAGCAAATTAATATCATTTACCGAACGGTTCATCGCTGAGACAGTTAATCCGGGCTAGTTGTCATCTCATCTCATCCTAATTGGAGACGCTCGGTCCCTAGGGAGCGAGGGGAGGAGGACTTAAGGCAATATATATGACACCTTAAGTTAGAACAGCATTACTATGATCTATTGCTGATGAAATTGCATATGAATCATTTAGTATGAACAATAAGGATATTTGAGAACTTGTCAATCCTGACTTCGTATATTCGTCATCTTCGTCGGAAGTTCGGTAATCTCCGGAAGATGACGAATGATGAGAAAAGACGGGCTGAATTTCAAGAAGGGTAAAACGTCAACGTATTGAATGCATTCAGTGAACGGAGGAACTAAACTTGTGAACTTGGAACAACGTAACTACTTTTTTCCCAATGAGTACCACGAAACTGTATTTGCAGGAAAAATATTTTTGAAATATTCTGGGGAAAGTTCCAAGACTTCGTGCCTTTGGCACTCACAAGGCAAATGTTATGGAAAAGGTTAAAATTGGAAAAGCTCGACCCGGCCCTGTTTATGATCAATCAGCAACTAGATTTCCGGCTGTTGATCAAGTTCTACGTTCACAAAATCAATAAGATTCTCTCTGTTGCTAGTATTCCCAGGTTACCATCTCAATGCGCATGCGCGGACATTGCTAGCGGTCCAAATTGGTGAGTCAGTCGTACCTATTAGCAGCAATTGGTATTGCATGTATGTGAGGGAAACCTTAGACCTCTGTGCGTGCTCTAAGGCAACAGGTTCGGATTGAACATTCAAACGGCAAAAAGTACCCAAAGGAATGCCAGGTTAAACTAGTTTTGTCTGGCAAACGTCTTAACACATTGCTTTTATCCTAGTAGAGATGTTAAACCAATTGAAAGTGACACATATGGCCCTTTGAAAGCGTGAAATGTTTCTGAAAAATTCTTATCTGTAGCTAGTGAAGTCGGATGCTGGTGTTGGTGTTGTTAGACCAGCTCTTGCCGACAGGCATCAGTGCAAGTAACAGTTTGCTTTCGAATTATGTTCTGTCATAACAGAGGTTATCTTTCGTTAGCAGATGGAAAGTGAGAGAAAAAAGGAGAAAGAGATAAAGAGGAATGAGAAGAAGAAAATGTATCGATGTCTTGGAATGATCTGATCTGACATTGCCTGGGAGGTCTTGAGGTTCTCATACCAATTTGATTGGAACAACTAGACAGCAAGTAGGCCTACGTAGGAAACTTTACGATTACAAACCAAAGAAAGAAGTGGTAAAAGCAATGTACATTGGTTCACGGCTTCTATAATCTTTGTAATCAATAGAGTTCGAAATTTGTAGACAGAAATTTTCTATTTCTGCACTTTTTTGTCTACAGCATAAATGTTTTGACTTGGGTGATGCAAAACGTTTAGGAAGCAATTAATGATACATGTATTTCGATGAAGATTGCAGCGAGCGCCGCTATTCCTGGTTTCCAGGACGTAACTTCAACAATGTCCGCCATTGCTGACGTCGACGTCATGACGCAAAGCCGGGGGCAAAAGGCGCAACTCAACAGAACAACGTTACGTCGTGCAAACGAGGAAAATAGCAAAAATTTTCGATTTAACTCCAGAGAAGACAAAATTTTAGATGCCTTAATTCTGTAAAAATCAAGTTCGTAGGTAATCCTGCGCGCGTAGAGATCATATGACGAAGATTTGAGCGGCTGCGTAAACCCGCGATGGCGACGTATGATACCGTGTGTCATAGTCAGGATGATTCAGAAAGAAAAAGTAGATCATTCATCACCAACATCTGGACAGAATGGACCAAAAAATGGCAAATCGTGAAACTGTATAGTTTGTAAAAAATTAAACCATCCACTTTTGTCAAAAGTGAGTCACCAAGAGTCCAGACGACACCTGTGTAGCGTTATCATACTCGTCCCCATTGGACTTTGGCTGTACCGCGGCGTGTAGGGGAGGTAGCAGGTAGAGATCCTGGACACGAGGCATCACGTCTGCGTACAGCTACAACAAAGAGTTCTGCGTCATTCAAAATTTCCGTGTTTTTTAACCAGTGTTGAATGCATATCCGTTACAAGACCACAGAGTTTGATTGTGAAATGCGAACCAGTTTTTTCCTTGCTGCTCCGACAATATCATTGTGTCCAGGCACGGTCCGTTTGTATCCCATTCAAAACATGAATATGTCGGATACAAAGGTGCCGATTGCACGTTCGGGACTTTTTGAAACCGGATCGAAATGAACTTTTAAACGATACTCAACGGTGGGGAGGGTTGCAGAAACGAATTTCTTTCCAAATTCACACACGGCGTTATTTAATATCAGGGCGTTTACTAAGGTGTTTTTAGAAACAGATAAACCCTCATTTGAGAACAGGGAACGCTAAAAGACGGCGAAACCGCGTCAAAAGTAGAGTTGGTTCCTGTGAGTTGAAAAGGAATGTGGACGCATTTGATCAATACCGTTTGGATCAACAGCATCGTTTTGCACCGAGGGACAAGGAGTTATCTTGGTTCTGATTTGTATTAAAAACTACATGTAGAGGTACTGGAAGGCCAGTTCATATCTTTGACCATCTTAGGTTGAGATGGCATAACCAGCTCAGAAAAATTGATTTGGTGTTGATCGGTAAAGTCTCAGTTATGAGTAACGTATCGTGTTATATTATGAAGTAAATCAGGTAGAAAGGGGCGGCTGGTTGGTCGGGGATATCCCGTCCTACCTGAACATGATGATTAATAAACCAGCGCCTTCGACCTTGTAGTTGCACTTTATTAGTTTTTGCTTTGGAATGTTGAGAGTCCATCTCATGAGAACTTGACCCGAGTCTCCCGTACGTTTTCTACACGACAGGCGCATGATTGTATGACTAATGGTAACAAAATGTGAGGTGAAAGGGATTTTGCGGTGATATAAGGTGAACCAGTGAAGCTAATAGAGTTAGATAAGTTGAATGTTTTTCTTTACTTTTTTGGTTATAAATTTCTCTTTGAACGATGGCTTATTTTGCATCACGTGGAATGAAACGAGAATTGTAAAGGATGACAGCTACGATTTCCTGGGCTTTTTAAACAACATCAAACGGTAAAGACTAATTTGAAACAAATGTGGTTGCATAAGCAACAAAATATCAAAAATTTTCATTCTCGCTTCCAGCGTTTTGATACAAAGCAAGAGCAAGGCCAATGGACCTCTTGTTCAACAGTTCTGGCATGGTCTGCCTGCCAGCTGAGGACATGCCCAATGAACCTCTTGTTCAGCTGTTTTTGCATCTCTCAGCCGAAGACAAGGCCTCTTGGCCTCTTGTTCAACTGCTCTTGCATTGTCCTCTTGTTCAACTGCTCTTGCATTGTCTGTCTATCAGCTGAGAGCAAGGCCTATAGGCCTCTTGTTGAACACTGTTCTTGCCGGTCTGTCTGTCAGCTGAGGGCAAGGCCTATAGGCCTCTTGTTTAACTGCTCTTGCATTGTCTGTCTATCAGCCGAGACCATGCCTATAGGCCTCTAGTTCAACTGCTCTTGCATTGTCTGTCTATCAGCTGAGAGCAAGGTCTATAGGCCTCTTGTTCAACTGTTCTTGCTGTTATGTCTGTCAGCTGAGGGCAAGGCCTATATACCTCTTGTTCAAGCCACAAAAACCTTCAAAATACGCCGTTCTCTCCATCAGGCCTACACTCCTCTCGTGCGTGGTGGCATTTTCGACGTTTTTTTTTCAATCACCGATCACGTCGCTCCCACGGCTGCTCCGGAGAGCATCCGTATCACGTGACCTTCAGGCGCCCCAGGGTCCTGACCCCAGGTGGCATGTAGATAATTAATCACCAATAAGGTAATCGATCAGGTGATAGAAAATCAATCGGAATGTGGCGAGTACGAGATGAACGAAGGAGTAAAGTTAGCTTTGGTCAGGTTGGGTGCCAACACCGACACGTTGGCTACCAACGATCAGCAACAACTGGTGTCAGGCTTGTAACCGTTTGTAAGAAATGATAAAGGTTTTGATAGACGGGTCTGTGTTACGCTTGGAATGTTACGCTACGTTTCATCTCGGCTCGTTTCGATGATACCGTGGCGTCTCTAGTTTGGTGAATGAAGATGAACATCCACGGTTACGGGTGATCAGTTGATAGAAATATGGAATTTTCACCGCGAAAACTGAACTCAAGCACATCCGACAGGGCGTCTCAAAAGGACCATAAAAGGGTCTAATTCTCATTGACATCTTGAAATATCAAAACCTCCGGTCACTACACCTTCGTTCCACGCGAGCGGAGACCCAAGGCGTGGCTATTTTGACCCTTTGTGGGTCAAGATGGTAATTGAAGACTTAGCGCCACGGAAGTGAAGCGGCAAAGACGGGAACCAATCTAATCCCAATTCACCGCTTGGTATCAGTAGGAGTAGATGCTATGATCAACCTGCAGCGCATCATCGAACCATTCAACTTTCCGCACCAATGTATCAAACTTCTCAGACTCCCGTTGATTATTCAACATCACCGAACATGCAAGAACTCGACTCCAACATTCGATGGCAAATTACGACTAATTACTCGAGCTATGACTAAACCGAGAGGTCTTGATCCTTGGCTATCCTCGGTTGCCCTCCTAATTCTATTAGCCCCTTGGCTAATATAGTATTTATGATCGTTAGATCAGGGACGGGGAGGGATCGCGTGAGAAGCCACCGTCAACCATGAACCGATCGGGCCTGATCTCAGAGTTTCCACGGAAAATTCCAGCACCGTTCTAACAACATAGTGGGGATCCGGGCAGTTTTGCTCTCAAAGTCACCCGTTTATTTCCATGAAGACAAGTTTTGATTGTTGTGAGACCATTTTTATATGTTAAAGTATATGTCTGTACGTATGTGTGTGAAATATCAAGTCGATTTTATGACGATAACATTGTTTTTGCAGCCTCCCAAAAAGTCAGTGTGTCAGATCAGGCTGGATGGGATATGAAATGCTTTGTTGACCCCAGGCTTTGGCCCGAAAAATGGCCAAATCGTTCATTGTGTGATAAAAGCAGCAAATTTGGCCCAGATGTAGGCCTACATGTAGTTTGGACCAATAGTTTTCATTTAAGGACGGGAGGCCCGGCGAAGTCGCCCCCGAGAGCCACTATCTTGGATTCCAATGTGGCCGCCAAATTGGACACCTTTTCCCACATATCTTTGTGACTTTGTATTTGTATTTATTTTCCATGAAAATATTTAATTTACAATAAAACTACAAAAGGGCAGAGGCCGGAGCATATCTCGTATCCCATGTTGAGCAAATGTTGCCTGGTGTGTACAGGGAGTTGTAAAAATGTAGCTAATTTGTCGGCTGGTGTATACACAGGGTCAAAAAATATTTCTTGCTCAGGTTTGTTGTTCAAATGTTGTTCATTTTTTTACTATTTCTTTCTGACTCCAAAGACTTTGTGTTCCAGGGAGCACGCTTCTCCTGCATGCGAAAGATAATGAAAATCTCAGCAACACTTTTTCTCTCGAAAGTCATGTTTCAATTCCTGAAGCGTTCACGAGAACACCTGAATGTTGTGCCAAGCAGTAATTTGTGGCGATACATGTTTATCATTGCGGGATGCTTTCCTTTTTGTTGTTACAGCAAACATGTCGAACCAATAAGGTTGCATGCACTCCACGGGAGAGACATTTGGCACTGACCAATACAAACAAATTGTTTTGGTAATTGTCTGCTGTAGTTTACGTCCATCATTATTCTCATTAGATGACAATGCATACCGGCAATTAAATGGCGTTCAGAAAGCAAAGTGACTCACATAGCTATAAGATATTAATTACAAATTGTATTTAGTAAACAATGAGCATAAATAATAATATTATTTTAACTGAGAAGTATGATGGCCAGTCATGGAATGAGTCAGCCAGGCCTCGAGGGAAGGTAGCCCTCTCTCGGGAGAGGTACCGTCCGCCTCACGTGCGGAGCCGGGCTTTCCTCTTGCGGCTGAGATTACCACGTGATGAGCGGAAATGGTTTCTGAGACAAATTGTGGGCGGAAACATGACTACGGGTTTGCAAGCAGCGATAAGGTGTTATCACGCTGTAGGGTCTTCCTGGGACCTGCCGGGAGACTCAATATTGACTCTGATAAATAACCATCCTTCAACTCCAGCTAAAACTTGAGGGGGCGAGTAAAAGGGCTAATTATTACTATAATCGTACTGAGGAAAGCTGCAACGAAACGAAACGCGCAAGGAACGAAATCTGTAGGGAGTGTTCATAATTTGTGAACCCAAGTTCGTCACTAATGCCTGCAACGAAACGAAACTTGCAAGGAAATGAAATCTCTAGGGAGTGTTCATTATTTATGAACCGAAATTTGTCAGTTATGCCTGCAACGAAACGAAACTTGCAAGGAAACGAAATCTCTAGGGAGTGTTCATTATTTGTGAACCCAAATTCGTCACTAATGCCTGCAACGAAACGAAACGTGCAAGGAACGAAATCTCTGGGGAGTACTCATTATTTCTGAACCCAAGTTTGACAATAATGCCCGCTTCCAAGAAGGATAGATGTATGAACCTTCATCAAGCAAATATTTGGTGACAGCTTCAACCTTCCAAGCGCGACAACTTGAAGTTTTGCCCCAAATGATGTACGTGTTTTGAAATCAGGTGACTGTCGGACATGTCGGAATTCTCCAGGTTCCGAACGTTAACTCAAAACAGCGATACAAACCTCAGGTTCCAAATGCTAACCATCTGATATAGTGACCCTTTTTCTGAGTTAGCAATAAGACTCCCCGCCCATCCCCCGGGCTGTGTCGGTGCCAGTTTCTGCCAGTGAAGGGAGGTGATAGAGGTATTGTTTGAACAAAGGCTAATATAAGGTGACTAGCTATGGTCGTACTGACTGATTACAATGACTCAGCGGTTTTGATGATATAATTATGGGGATTCCATATGCGATCATAAGAACATGATGATCTGTTCAGACCGGAAATGCATATTCATCTCTTTGAATCCGTTGTAATTATGATTTAGCAAGCTCTTTGCCTTTGGGAAGATATTTCCATACGAATCTGGAGACAAAGACGAAAACTTTAACGAAATACCGTAGAAGGTAACTGTTTATAACAGTATATACCGTACTTTCACATCGACAAGGTCAGTTCAATAATGTGAAGCATGAATGCCCACTGCAGTCGTCTGGCCAACCACTAAAGATTAGAGCCATCCTATTGGCTGTCATGCCGGGTCATGCCGAGCATGTTGAAAAAATAGCCAGACTTTCGGTTGATCAGTTGGAACTTGTTTGTATTTTAAACTGACTCACATGATGGAGACGTTGATATGTCTCTTGATAAAGGAACAAGATCGAACTCTTCACACCTTTGAAGTTGGTGTGAATGCATGGGTAGATGTCAATCATGATTGGTAATTGATCTGAAACATCTATCAGCCATTCACTTCTGGGATCTCTGCTAAAAAGTACCTGAGGAAGACCCCGGTTGGGGTAGAAAATTTGCGAATTTCGGAGACGACCATGTTTACTCTCATTTGTGTGTCGTTTTTTGTGCTCTATTTTGGATATCAGCAGAAGGGTGAAGATTTCATTGTAGGAACAGCCGAAAGCACGTATTTCATAAAATGATGTCATAGGTCATCAGAAGAACCAGGGATGACGCCCGATAAGGAGGTTTTTGCCGAACACGAGGTTAATTCTTAAGTTGTCATTTCATACATGATTGGAAAACCTCGACGTGTGGAATCCATGACTGTTTATCTTGACATGTTCTGATCCGCCACGTGCCATCCGCACTTTATCTTATCTCTTCATGTTTGATGTTTTATCTTTGATGTCTCACGTATTGTTTAATATCTCCGATGATTATGAGTCATTAGGCAGGAAGTGATCAAGTCATCTGCTCGATTGACGGTGAAGGAACGCGGTGACATCCCCTCGAACGAACCGCATACCTCCAGGCTGTGTGGCCTTGGTGAATAACAAGATCATTGCACGTGACGAGGTGTGAACGCAATAAAATTTTTGTCATAAAAACAGCAATTCGCTGAGGTGACCTTGACGCAACCAGAGCGAGGCTGTCCTAGCCTTACGTCATAGACGTAAGCCATGGCGTCCACGTCATTATGGATGACGCTGTGGCGCGAACTTCTTCTCTGTGACGTCAAATGTCATGACGTTCTAGGACCGCTGACTAGTGGTGGCCTCTAACGGCAGGAAAGTGTCTCAAGTCAAGAAAAAGGTATGACTTATCACCCTGCAGTGAAATCAACGACATTCGACTTCAGCTACTCATGGTTCCCGATCCGAGCAATGACCTCAATGACACGATGCTAGGTATGATCTAGGATCCCGGAAAACATTACAATCAAACACAGACAAAAGCCATTTTTATCGTAAAAACCTCTTCAATTCGAATCTCGGAAGTCATCACTCAAAGGTTTGCTTTAAACTCAATACGTGTCAGTTTCATGGATTTTCCTTCGCCGACTTGAACAATAGCTAACGGTATGAGTCAAAGCTATTGTATTACCAGCCTAATTAGCTGGAATTACCTGCGTGTAAGGTGGAATTAAGTGACATTAAACTGGGGGTGAAGTAATCGCCTGCTGTTGGTGTTGTACCAGTCAAGTGCTACCAAGCGGGGGGTGTTAAAACAGGGGTCTAAATTGAAATTTTCAAGATGAATAATGATATTAAATTCAGTGAGGAATAAATAATTCCCCCTTTCTGCCGTATGAAATCGAGACCATTTCATTGATATAAAGAAAGATGGATAACTTTGAGTCTCATGTTTTTCCGTTTGTTTATAGTTTAACGACAACAACCGTTAGTGTAAAATGTGGAATAGCGGGCGAAACGAACTACAGTACGTCTGAAACACACGAGCAAACGAAGTAGGCCTACCCGACAAACGTTCGGTAGATTCTCTCACTTATTTTGATCTAAAATTGGTGCTAAACTATTAATAAGTAATCTTATGTTTGTAACGCAAATGGGAAATAATTTGGGCGAGAAAACTTGATGCATAAAGAACTTTAAAAAGAACTATTGGTTTGCATTGCCAGCGGAGACATTTTTAAAAATTCGTCAACATGGCCACCGGACGCCCATTTTCAATAATCTATATAATAATACTGGAAGTCGGCTCAATAAAGTCACATTTAGAAGCTTTGTTTTGCCTCGAAATTCGGCATGGTGGTAGAAGATACCATATCCTGATGCAACGGGTGGTTGATTTTGCGAAGAGAACTTTGTTGTGGTCGCAATTTTACTTTTTTAGCAGATGATGTTCGATTGCTNAAACTATTAATAAGTAATCTTATGTTTGTAACGCAAATGGGAAGTAATTTGGGCGAGAAAACTTGATGCAGAAAGAACTTTAAAAAGAACTATTGGTTTGCATTGCCAGCGGAGACATTTTTAAAAATTCGTCAACATGGCCACCGGACGCCCATTTTCAATAATGGAGTAATAATACATTATTGTCATTCTCATTATGACACATAGTCACATGTTTTCATACGACAAAACTTGCACGCTTTGATTTTCTCGAGTCGTGAGTTTAGACAATAGGTTTGTGATGATTCATGTGTCGTCTGCTCCCAGGGCTCTCGTCTGCCCGATCTCCCACAACAATGGATGGATGAGCAGTCTAATCGGTCAAAACGACAGACGACTCATCAATGTTTGCTGCACTTTTAGATGATCTATCCTTGTTCGGTGTGAGAAAGGCATTCCTAAGATCAGATCTGCTGGGTTTTTTCTCGAGTTTTTTTCCCATTTGTCCATTGATGTACCACAGGACGACATGATCGTATTCCAGTACCGATATCAGAACTCATCTCTTTGAAACTTTATGATGCATGGTGACGTCATCAATGAACAAGGGCCAACCTCGCCCCCAGACTGTCACACACCATTAAAGCTTCTCGCTAGTCTGTTGTCATAAGTGTTGGGACGCGGTTGATGATGCAGGGAAGTTTGTCACCATGCGATTCTATGTCAAGCACCTGATTATAGGTTGTGTTGTGTCATAGTTGTTAGTCAGCGGCCCCTCAACTTCTTGTGTTGTGTCATTAGATTAGCCTACTCATGACTGGGCGGTCTCTGGCTCCAGGGGCGTCCTTGGGGAACAGTCAAAATGACTATTATTTCTCATGGCGCTTTTTCTGCAACTTTTGAAGCAAATGTAGTTAAAATTTAACTTAGTAGAGGAAGTTTGAACGGAAAAGCAACGTTTCTTTTGTCTGCATCAGATTTGACGTAAAGTTTTCTGGCGTTGAAGATTTAACTTTGGTAATACAACGTACTTCATATCATATCTTAGCCCAGGCCAAATTTCGTCCAGTTCCGTCAACTTGAATGCACGTTCTAACCCAGGTTTTCAATGGATCTGTTTTTCCTCTGCAGGCATCTTAAGCAAATCCGCCCCTCTACGTGCAAGCAATGAAAGCAAGCTTACCTTACCTTCTCCTAATCATGAGTTTACGACGAGGCATCAGGGAATAACAATCAAAAACTCTTTTACGTTTAACATTTTTTTGAATTTTTCTTCTCGTTTGGCCATTTATTAACTGCAGTGAATTGGTTGTCGATCGGATGACTGGATGAAGGGGAAAGTAATGGGGTCTACTGGGAGGCCCGGGAGGACTGGATGAAGGGGAAAGTAATGGGGTCTACTGGGAGGCCCGGGAGGACTGGATGAAGGGGAAAGTAATGGGGTCTACCGGGAGGCCCGGGAGAAAATACCACAAGAGGAACCATTGAAAGGAACTAGCATGATACCCGTGCCAGGACGAGTGGAAAGAACACAACCGGCAAATAAAATATAACTTATCATTTACCGATGATGACGTCATGTCGCAGTGTTTATTACCGGTATTTTTAGGAACAAAAGACAAATATAACGTGACGTCTGCGCCAGAAGGAAGGGACATAATGGGAGGGTGTCCGAGGAGGTCAGGTAGACAAGGTCAACAAGGGAAAGGTGAGACCCGAACACGACAGATTGACAACACACCACCAGTTATCATAAACTTTGACCTCATGGATGAGGAAAAGAATCGACGAAACCTGATTGGTTCCCAGGATCAGGCACCGACAGGATTGATAGCAAGCAGGATCACTCATCTGGTCTGAGGAATGTTGGGAATATCGTGATTTTTCTGTCTTCAACATATCTTCAAAGTTCAACAAACAAACGTCAGCCTCGAGAATGATAGAATGCAGAGCATGACGTGTGGATGTTGAAGGAGATAGATCGTCAACACAATAACCTGGAGGATGTCTTCTCTTTTAGAAAGATGAAGAAGAAACGGCTGCCAGAAAGTGGAGAAAAATAGACCTTTGGGTCAAAAGTGAGCAATCATTGCCCTCGGTCAGATCAAGAATCATATAAAACCTTCCCTGTTCTCTCTGACAATAGGAAGAGTCTCTCGCCTTTGTTATGTTTACATAAATTATTGAATTAGTCATCATGCCGTGTGAAATATTAAATCGGGAGTTGGGTTTGTGATTGTCATCAACTTGTGTCGGGCTAGTCATGGTTATGTCATCACTGGGGGATGACAACACACCGGCAGGTGGGGTGTCCACATGCTTTGAGCAAGCCAAACAAACCGCTTCTTGATTAAAACATCCTTGAAACGAAGCTTTTATGTTGTTTGATTCGACAGCAAGATGCCCTGACAGTGAAGTCGTTTCTCATCAATGACTTCACTACCGCCTCAGGCGTACGTCATCATGGATGACGTCGTGACGTTGTGGCGCGCACTTTTTCTCTGTGACGTCAAATTTCATGACGTTCTAGAACTGCTAACTGCTGGTGGTGGCCTCTAACGGCAGTAAAGTGTCTCATTGAGTGATGTTAAGATTTGGGTGGGAGAAAGCTTGCAGAGCATACAGTGCAGTGAAGAGAACTTGGCGTACCGGGTTATTTAACAATTTGAATCACACTTTTTCGGAACACCCTATAGTTTGTGGCTTGCACCTATTGACCTGTTAATTTTGTTTCGAGAGCCTCCCTCAAAGAGTAAAGGATGACATCAATGAAATGCACATGTCACCAGGTTATGCGATGTTTCATCATGACATCTCCACAAAAACAGCCAATTGACACTGTTTGAGTATACCCTCAAAACCCCCGGAGTGCGTCAAACGAGACACAGCGAGACCTTTCACGAGATCACCGCTCTGACGTGCCATTAAAAAGCCACGATTTATAACTGAAAAATGCTTTTTATGCTTGTAGCAAAAGTAAACACACTCTATTAATGTCATTTCACCGATATCTGTCTGTTTATATGATTGGTCGTCAATTTAATAGGCTGTCAGTACCCGCTGCTGGGATACATATCCTCGTCCCTGGTAAAGAGAGTCACATACTGGAGTGACGCCAACCAGGGTTCGAGCCGTGCCGTGACAAATTCAGGGGACAGAGTCACAAAAAAGGTAGGCCTACACCTCGCAAATTGCTATCACTGATAGCCAGAGATTGCTGACTTTCACCGAAAGAGGAGCAGTGAAAATGACTGACGAACTGGGTTTGTCAATCAGCAAAAAATACTCATCTCCCCGGCCGGGAATCGAACCCGGGTCCCCCGCGTGACAGGCGGGCATACTCACCACTATACTACCGAGGATTACTGCAAAGACGTCACGAGAAAGAGAGGAAGTAGGCCAACGTGTGATATGATTATCATTGTGCAATCATCGAAAAAAGATATTTCAATTCCTATCAACGGCGATATAGGCCTATGATATTGATGAATGAATCGGTTTTCGTTGACCGGATTACCGTATAGGTCTCGAGGGAGCAGAAACAACTTTTTTTCTCACGTCTCAGAAAGTATTCCGTTACATCAACTTCCGAAATTACAATTAGCAGTTTCCGAATTTCCCACTAATTATACTCTTTAGCTCGACCTGTGTTAGTCACGGGAGAAAAAGCCTCTCACGACTATCTCGGGGTAAATGAGAGAGTGATTCATATAGGTGATGCAAGTTCTCATCTTACACGATATGAAAATATTGTCTCTGGCAAAAACCAAGAGACATTTTACCACATGTCAACTGGTAATAGGTGTTTTTGTGTGCTATGATTGACCAGGTTGAAGGAGGCCTCGGTCTGGTCTGAGTCATGTTTGGAATATGTTGTTTAGGAAGCAGCTGGGGCCGTCATGAGGAGCATTGGAAGGAGAGATAGAAAGAATGTAACCGTTTACTCTCTAAACGCTCGGCATGACGTAGTAAATGGACTGGAGAGAGAGTGAGAGGGCAGGGGACAGTTGACCTAACGGATGTAGGTTCTGAATGTGCGGTAGAAACCTCATTCAGAGTAGCAGATGGACAGGTCAATTTAAATGCAAGAGACCTTTCCAACAAAGATGGCGGCCCACTAATTATCAACATTAACACTAGCAAACGCATCCTCTCAGACAATTATTTTACCTAAACTTTTGCGTGCCAGCGGCCATTGAATGGTATTAAGCTTCTGACGTCATATGGTGAGAACTGTTGGACCGCCATCTTTATTGGAAAAGTTTATTGCAAANTAGTCAATTTTATGCAGCAATGTATCATTTTGTTTTTCTAAGTTGTTTCTCTCCGATCTGGCCGGATCATGTTGTTTGGTTAAGGACCATTAACTTCACTCTTACTCACTCACTTTATCTTCATCTTTTCCGCATCATGGTCGCCATCTTGACAGTTTTGGTGTCTAACACAAACTGACCATGATGATTCGACCAACGCAGTCAATGTGCAATCATCACGTGTGTCACGACTGAGGACGTCTGGGTTCGACTCGATACTCGGCCTCTCCCATTACTAGCTTCCCCACTCCCATTTCAGGCCGGTGTGTCAGGAATCTAAGTCCCCATGGAATCTTAGTCCGGTTCAATTGTTCGACGAAAGATTATAGGATACATGGCAATGAAAGCCATGACACTATAGCAGATTTTGTAACGCTGCCTTGCATTCCTAGGACAACAATTTCTTTCACACCGGCGCACAAGGGCTGTTGTAGAACTGACAAGCAAGAACGATCATATCGCAAAACGACATGAAAATTCCGGAACTCGCAAGTCAAGAAAACGTCAACAAGAGATTGGTCAGGTTGAGTCTGTCGGAAAAACATGTCATGGCCAGCTTCTTATTTCACTAATCATACCCTGATGCAAGTAAAAACAAGCCACGTATTCGTCCGTTAAGACCCTTCAAATACTCAATCAATCTTATCCACTCGTCATCAGAAACCCATTGACACCATGTTTTTATCAGATTCAGGGGTCAATCTGATATTCTGCTCACGTCGTCGGTGTTGGTCAGTGGTGTTATTAGAGTCCAGGTAATGGGATCTCCTCGGCCAGGGAGGGCGGGGACAGTGTGCCCACAACCTGCAGGCTCCTTTCCCACCCTGACTCACCACAGACTTGATCCCCTCCCCTCGCTGCAGACTCACAGCGGAATTAATCAAGCCGAGCCGACAATAAACACAAAATAAACAATCACCGCGAATCAATCCGTTGATTCTGCAGCAATAAATTCGCATCTTCAGCTCTTGTGACTTCCGGTTGAGACGAATCAATCAGTCCTCCTTCCGGTCGTCAAGGATTTACTTCAACTCACTTCAGATAAATCTACGTTTAAGAGAAAAATATTTTTTCATTTATTTCAATGAATCATCCTTGTACGCGTTAATTCTGTTTATTTTCCATTAATCTTCTTTCCCTTGTATTTGATTGACGCAGACGTTATCTCGTTTGGTAGCGTTCGCATCGAGCCAAGGTGATGTCACGGTGTGACTTCACCAACTTCACACTGTCAACTTGAGAAGAAGTGCTTGCTAACTTCTCAACCGCTTCTTGTGTTGGGCTGTTTTTTTCATTAACGTGATGAGATTGCTAGAAGCATGGTAACAGGATTGAAATCTTGAATGACACCCTCGAAATTAACTTCCTTTTTTCTTTACACACGGCAATCAGCAGATCGTCGCCCATTGAGCGTCAGGTTTCTACAGGGTGTATCGAAAAATGGACCGATCTAAATACGGGAACTTACCTCGACGTGAATCCAGGTCATAAAAATTTTGTAAGTTCCAAATACAGTGTATCTTAATTTAGTAGGGGTAGCATAATGGTAGATGGAACAGTTTTGGTATAATACAAGCTGCTCCATTTACCATTATGCTACCCCTCTATATTACGGTATTATTAGAACTTAGAAAATTTTTATGACATGGACTCGCGTCGAGGTAAGTTGGATTCTCCCGTATCAATCCACTCCTTCTTTCTCATCCTCCAGTCTCCCAATGGTCGACCGTCTTTTGTTCGTTTGTCGGAGAAAATCAATCCATCTTTGTCTAATTATTCTACCTTGACTCCCCACAATAGATTTATCATCAAGGAATGTTGATTAGAGCAGCTTTTGACTCATCTACCGCTGGAACCTTTAAACCACGGTCTTCACCAAAACATGTCCACACCTTGAGATAACTGATTTAACTCTCCCTCATTAATTTTGGGGTTTTACTCGTTAATTCATTATTAATCTTTGAAAATAAATAAAACTAAACGTAGATGAGTCATTACGGAGGTTGTGAACAGATTTTAGTTGATGGATGTAAAGACTTAATGGTGAGTCATTAGTTTGTGTCAGTCTAACCGAGGACGGTCATCTCGCAAGATACTCCCCAGGGGGCACTAAAACCACCCCAGATAACTTTACCTTTCACCGTCATATGCCTGGTTGGGTCTTACCCCCGGGGGATCCCCTCGAAAGATTATCTATTGAAAGAAAGTAACATTAATGAGAGGAGTTTATTGTTTGACGACATTAACTCACAAAGATGCAATGAAGCGAAGAAAATGAACGTGAAACGAGGATAGGATTTGATCAGTAATTGTCCATAACTACACGAAGGGCATATAAATCATAGAATTGTGTGTGCGTATTTTGACAATGTTGGTTTTAGTTCTATTCTATTTGCAAACAAAAAGTAGAAAAAAGTTTGGTAGGCCTGTGACAAAAACAATATGAGGAAAAAAGAGTTTTGCGTCAAAGGGGTTGCAAAAAAGTTTTACTCCCCGGCCGGGAATCGAACCCGGGTCTCCCGCGTGACAGGCGGGGATACTCACCACTATACTACCGAGGATCGCTGACAGGGATGTGACGAGCTGCGGCGGTCTTCGGACGTCGACGACCTATACAGTATTCTGACCAACTGGACAAGAATTGCACACAACATTGCACCAAAATTGGTCAATCATTTTTACGATATTTGTTAAAAACCTTCTACGATAAACTTCACCTTGAACCAACTACTTCCTTTCCTGGAGAAAGGAGCATGGTGGGTCCATAACGCCGCCGTCCCCTCCATCTATTGCGTTTCTGTGTTTCACAGAAAATAAAATAAAAATGAAAATGAGATTTTCAAAATGAAAATAAAAATGAGATTTTCAAAATGATCTCACACACGATATACCAGAATCTGCATCAGAATGGGCGATAAAAAGATGAAAAATTCACTCCCCGGCCGGGAATCTAACCCGGGTCTCCCGCGTGACAGGCGGGGATACTCACCACTATACTACCGAGGAACGCTGATAAGGTTTCGACGGGTTGTAGCGACTTTTGAAAGTCTACGACCTACATGCGCCAGGCCAACTGGACACAAGAATTGTCATCAATAGGACCAAAATTTGTTCATCATCTTACGATATTTGTGAAAGAACATTCGTCACTACAAGGGACAATAAACTTTATCTGACCTAATGATTTCATTTCCTGGAGAAAGGGAGATGAAAGATGGTGTACCTAATATGGTGGGTCCATAACGCCGTCCCCTTCATCTAGGGTTCGTGAATTCCAGGGGAAATGGATGAATAAAAAAAGAACGATTTCAAAATAATATTTGATAAAAGATGATACCATACCCGATATACCAGAATCTGCATCAGAATGGGCGATAAAAAGATGAAAAATTCCCTCCCCGGCCGGGAATCGAACCCGGGTCTCCCGCGTGACAGGCGGGGATACTCACCACTATACTACCGAGGAACGCTGACGGGGATCTGACGAGCTGCGGCGGTCTTCGGACGTCGACGACCTATACAGTATTCTGGGCCAACTAAGAATTGCACAACATTGCACCAAAATTGGTCAATCATTTTTACGATATTTGTTAAAAACCTTCTATACCACAAGGAATGATAAACTTCACCTTGAACCAACTGTTTCCTTTCCTGGAGAAAGGAGAATGAAAACTGGCGTAGGCCTACCCTATGGTGGGTCCATAACGCCGCCGTCCCCTCCATCTATTGCGTTTGTGTGTTTCACAGAAAATGTATGAATAAAAAAGAGAATTTCAAAATGATATTTGATGACAAAGATGATATCGCACAAGATATACCAGAATTTGCATCAGAATGGGCGAGAAAAAAAGATGAAAAAATCCCTCCCCGGCCGGGAATCGAACCCGGGTCTCCCGCGTGACAGGCGGGGATACTCACCACTATACTACCGAGGATTGATGCTCGACCTCGGCGTTCCACAAAGCGTGGTTGTTCAGCCCTCGGATCTCGATGAATTGAGCTCATTATCATAAAAATGAGGCCGGAAAGAAAGGTAAGTTTTAATTCTAATTCCTCCTAGAAATAAAATGATGAATCACCTTGAATCATAAAGATATGATAAATAAAAAGGCAATTTCCAGAGTGTTTGCGAATTTTCGACCCCAACCGGGGTCTTCTTCAGGCTGGAACTTTACAATCCGAAACTCTAGAACAGACTGAGCTGAAACCCAAATGTAGACATGAAGTATCCCATCCAAACAGGACGTGACAGCAATTAAGGAAAGAAAAGAGTACAAGCCCCAAAAGGTGGTTGCTCAACCTAACAGAAAAGTAATTAGTGAATGTAAGGCTTGACTAGGCTGAAGGGAAAATATAGCTTGGAGGAATTAAACTAACAGTATAATTATACTAACAGTACAATACCCCCAAGACCATAGTAAGAGTAATTTATATTAAACAAATGTATGAGGAAGTGATAACAAATTAGGCCTAGAAAATAAATGAAGAGCAAGATAAATACGAAATGAAGGGGCAACAGTAAAGGAAGGGAGCCTATAGGTGAACAGCACCTACAAAACCTGACCAACGAAAAATTAGAAACAGACCATCATGGACGAAGACATAGGCCTAAAAAGAGGAACCCTGTCCTCCAAGGAAAAGGGTCTACTAAAGGGAAAAGAGGGGTTGCAAAGCACTGACCTGCGAACAAAATAGGAGAAGAGCAATGGAAGACAAGGCCTAGAAAAAGGACCCCTGTCCCCCGGCCCGAGCTACAGTCTTCCAAAGCAAATAGGAGAAGAGCAATGGCAGACAAGGCCTAGAAAAAGGACCCCTGTCCCCCGGCCCGAGCTACAGTCTACCAAAGCAACGACCCTATTAAAAGAAAAAAAGGGGGAAAGGGACCCCATCTGGGGCCCCATGCCAAAACTTTTTTGGCCCTGACACTAAGGGGAAGCTGTGAGGTTATCAGAAACTCAGCACCTGGTGTTGAGGCCTGAGGGGGTGATAGTTTTAAGGGTCCACATCCACCATAACTCTGTCTTGAGGAGGGTCGTCTCATTTGGACATGTCTCCAGAATGGTGAACATCAGGTCCTTGATAGAATGTCCTGGCAGTTTAAAATGGGTATAGAGTAATGAGCAGTCACGGTCATCCTCTATCCCCCGCCGGATGTTGGATTTGTGGTTGTTCATCCTTCTCCGGAAACACATGGTCTGTCCGACGTACTGGTTGACTGTAGGGCATCTGGTACAGGTGATACAGTAGACAACGTTCTTACTGTCACAATCCGCGGGGCTCCTCAGGCGGAGTTGATGGGGCTTTCCGGTGGATGAGCTGGTGATGTGGGACTGGGATGGTAAGGAGATGCAAAGTTCACATTTCCGACCCCTCTTAGGTCCTTTCCGTGAGCATGGGTCACAGGTGGGCTTGCATCAGAATGGGCGAGAAAAAAAGATGAAAAAATCCCTCCCCGGCCGGGAATCGAACCCGGGAATCATAAAGATAGAAATTAAATCTCTGACGTTCAGAAAAAGGATTCACCTTTGATAAAAAATGGTTTGTTAATGACGCGACACGTCGGAAAAAGAGAAAACATTTCTTAAATCTTTAGCCAGAAATTTGATCATTTGTTTAAATATTTTGTAGTTTGGAATTAAAATGATTCCTTATTTCTGGCACAGATAGTCATTTCTCTGGCTGCCAAAGGCTACCAGGCTTGGCACACACACTGAGGACACTGGGCTGGCCTCTCATGAAACTTTCGCAGACAACGAAACAATAGGAAAGTGAAGAAATCTTGGGACAAAAGAAGATTGTGAAGACGACAAAGGAACCGTCTACAAATATTTACGGAAGCAATCAGACCTTACAAGATCAGAGATGCCAGCCGATCTTCCAACCCGGTCCAACCTCTATTGGATTTGCTTAATTAGTTCGAGCGCTAATTGATATTTTCTGCCCATTAACTCTGATCTCGGATCAAAGCCGTTTGTGGAATTCATTACACATTAACACATCAGTGGCGCCGGTGCTGGAGGCACCGTGACGAACTGATGACGTCATGACAAGAACTCGTAATCTGTACAGGGTGTCCTGCAGAAAGTGACCCTCGAACAATAGAGGTTCTTCACGTGACGTCACATTTCCATGACGACACGATACCGCCATAATGGCCGTCAAAATGTCAAGCGACGTCACGGCATGAACAAAGCGTCAACACACAGAGCCTGACGTCAAAATGTCATGACGTGACAGTTTTGACGTCGTCGCCGGCCATTTGACGGCCAACATGGCCGACTCTTTGCAGTCACGTGACCGTTGTGACGTCAGTGAAGAACCCATGGATGTTATTGTTGAAGGGACACTTTTTCAGCAGAATCGGCGAGCGGCAAGTTGCGGTGAAATTGTTTTGAACGAGCGGCCTGTGTCAGGTTTCTGGGCAAAAGGATAGTTTTCTTTTGAGAATCTCGCGCATACCAAGTCAAACAGATATGGAGATATGATGATGTTTGCGGAGATGATGAGTACATCATATGATGATGAGTTCCCTCACATCAGACCTCTATCAAATACATCAATGTCAAATATAATCACATTACAAGATTCCTCCATTAAAACTAGCGGCTTGATCGAGATCCTTCCCAGAATCGATCCAAACATTCAACACGCCGGAACCTTTTCTCACCTCTGAGAAACTCATATCAATAAACAAGTCATATTTGAATAATGATATTGGGCAGATAAAAGGAATGTTCAAGCTGGATGGGCGGGCCGTTCATACTCGCTATACGCAAGTTCATTGGCTAAGGCGGAATCCGCGCAACTTTTATTCCGGCAGGGCGGCGCTGCGAGCGGTGCGACCGAAGACGTCAAAAACAGAGTAAAATGACGCATCACGACGTCCTTGACGCAGTGCAACACGGATGTACAATCGCTCGCAGCGCCTCCCAGTGGCGGTACTAACTGCATTCTTCTGGCCCTAAGCCCTTTGTTTATCCCAACTGCGTACCGACTGCTCCAATTCTAGCAGGCCTCATTGAATGGATCATTCAGGCGAAGTCACTGTCCTTATCTGAACGAAGAAGATTTAATGTTGAAATTAAAACGTGTTTTCGTACGTTACAATCTTCTTTCGCGTCTAGCATGAATGAAATGGCGAGTAAACAAGTTAAATTAATCTTCTTAAGTGCAATTTTCCTATAATATTTCAAACATTCGACTTTTCAGCTAGTGAAATTTAACTTGAACCTTGTAAGGTGTCAACCCCTCCCCCGAATGTGTTCTGGCTGTAGATCGCCATAAGACAGACATTTGTAGCAGTGAACCGGTACATGGTGCATTTTCTTTTCTTTGCATTATTGCGAGTTCTACCACCGAGTCGACCTTTAAAGCACTCATTCACCCCGAATCAAATCTCACATCGTAAAATAAAACAAAGCTGCATGGAGTAGAAACATTCCCGTGTAACTTTTATAATTTTGGGAAGTTTTCTCTCCGAGTGGTGTGATCTGGCGCCGATGGTCCAATCACAGGGGCCATTAGATATGCACGGAGCTCGCGGCGTAACCAAAGCCAAGCTGGTACAGGCGATACTCTCTTCCAAATGTTTGGAATATTTCCTATATAACTCATCGATATGACGCAGGCTGGAACTCAAGGTAACACGATTGATAAAACCGATATGACTTGTTATACTCAGGGTTAGGCCAGGCCTAGGGAAGCATTTTAAAACGTCTTCCCAGGAAGAATTTGCAATGGAAAACGTTGAACGGCACCGGAGGGAAAGGCCCGCGCGGAAAACCGANGACGACAACAGGTATCATTCTGACTTTAAAGATGTAGCCAACAGACTAGTGGCTGCAGCGATCTGATTGAATTCTTAGGGAATTGACCCACCCATCTCGGGCACGGACTGGCCAAGCGAGAAACTATGCCAAATTCATTCTATCTGTCAGCCGGCCGCATGGCGCCGGGTCGGCGAGAGGTGAAGCATTAGTCACCTCGTAACTTCCTCCACTCGGCCAAGGTAAAGTAGCAACTTCAAACTACTTATGCTACTCTATGACAATCATCTAATGTAATTAGCAAGAGCTATGTCTAAGCCTTGATAGCATGTTGTGAATCATATTTCCTGTGTTTGTCAACATAAGTTAATCATAGCTCCTCCATCAGCGCTGACCAACCGCTGCTTTTTTCTACCACGTCCAACATTGCATGAACAAATGCATTTCTTCGGCACACCGAGTAAAGTCCACATAGTTACCACCTTTTCATGTTTTTGTTCGAAATATTTTGGTGTACATTACACCAAAACTCTTTTTCACGATAGCTCTAGGCCTCGTTGAACTTCGGTTCATTCAAGTGAACTGTGGAGTGAAATATGAACAAAAAGGTACGCCAATGAAACAATGACACCAGTGTATGCCTTCGTCCAATTGGTCACATTGTTGCATAAATTATTACGTCAGCATGTGTAAATCATTTGCAGCCGTTCTGATTGGTCAGTTACTTGTGCATGGTAAGAGCTGGTTGGTCAGTTATACTGCACCAGAAACTGGTCGTTTGAAATGCTGACTGTGAAAATGCTTTGGCAACTTCTGGCTTCACAGTAATATCTCGAATGTCGAACGGCAACTGCTTTTTCGGTCGCTAACGTCCAACGAGCGATTCACTTGTCGCTGAAGAGCAATTTTCATCGTTTTGATTCTTTCAAAAGATTAGGCCTACAAACACTGGTACGACTTGGAGTTAGCTTTTCTTTCCGATTCCGCGTGAACCAAAAAATCCGCCAGGGTGCCGTACATACCAAAATACCAAGACGATGTAGAGATGTGGGTAATTTAAGCCGAGGTTTACATCATAGGAATAGTTCTTTTCCTGCATTCCTATAACAAATAAAACATACATGCGGACAAACAGTAATAAGAGTAAGACTCGGAACAGTTGTTGATAGTACACAAAGGTAGGAGTTATTCCCAGGGTTCTAAAACAATCGTCGAAATGGGAAAAAATCGCGAGAATAACACATGGCATCCATGAAGCGAATACAAACATTGCTATTACATTCTCATCGAGGCACTCTTCAAAATGAAAAATTTCAAGTTCTCTTTATGAAACTTCAAGTTCGCTTCATAAAATTTCAAGTTCGCTCTATGAAATTTCAAGTTCGCTTTATAAAATTTCAAAGTTCTCTTTGAAAAAAAGAGAAATTTCAAGTTCGCTGTATGAAATTTGCAGCTCGTTTCACTGCTGGCGTGTTTTTGACTTCCGCCGATTCCTGAAAATGTCTTCTTCAAATCCAGGACAATTTTCTCTATAATCCTGCTTTCAAAACCGATTTACAAGCTACTGAATGCCTAGATGGAAATAGCCCTGCCACTGATTAATAGGTATTACATCAGAAATGTACTTATAGGCTCTTTGGGAATATCAAAAACTCGTTCTGCTACAAGTGTTCTTCAGATTGAAAATCCGTCAATAAATGCGGCACATGCCAGCAATGTTTATCTCACTTTTTTTTCTCGCAGAAACCATTCAACGATAGAATACGAAACTAAAAACACTGACTGCATTCTTCGATCGTCAGTGTAGTGGGTATCGAGTTTTCAGTCTCGGGGGAGGGGAGGGAGGCTGCCACAGGTATATGCCTCATTGGTAAGATATGCGAGAGGTATTTGTGGCCTCCCGGCGATCCTTGCAGCCCTGGATCAGGCAAAGAAGACGGATGGTGGAACGTCTTCGGAAAGACAGGCCTTACGTGATGGTAAACGTTGTGTAACAGTGATGCTATTGAAAAATCTCATGTTGTATCTTCTGCTCTGGTCAAATTAAGCTGGGAATGGGCGACTTTACTGCCGTTAGAGGGCGCCTGTAAGCGGTCCTCCAACGTCAGAAATCTGACATCACAGGGTGCCATAAGCCACGGCGTCCACGTCATTATGGATGACGTCGTGGCGTGCATTTCTTCTCTGTGACGTCAAATTCCATGACGTCCTACGACCACTAACTGGTGGTGCCCTCTAACGGCAGTAAGTCTCCCATATACGAGTGAGTACTCATAGAACTGCTGATCACGTACAGCGTTGTTCTGTTCAGACAACCTGCTAACAGCCAGACCGTCCGTGACGGCAGTTTCTAGGCTATTTCTTGGATCAAACAGATGCAAAGACTGAGCTCAAGCCACGAACCCATTATTATCATTATGTAAGAAATCTTATAGATGATGTGGACATCTTAACTCTAATTAAACGCATCGTTGTCATCAAATCTCGGCCTCTTCAGACACTAGAGCGGACATGATTAATCAGTCACGTTTGCGTCCCTGGACGCATCATCCTCTATCATCAACGACGACCACAACAAAAGATCTCTGATGATGTCTCCAAGAGGAGACAAGGAAGCAAAGCTAATGTAATTAATCAACCGCTAATTAGGTTAATTATATAATGTTATGGTCAAGAGAGTGGACATTCGGACAATGTGCCCGGGTGGGCTTGACAGATGATAAGAGGGTCTTTGATTTACATTTTCTGTTCAAACTCGTCATGGTGTAAGTGGGCATGATATATCCGGTGGTGGACATGATGACGTCATCAGACCTGTCGTTGTCATCTAAATTAAAGGAGAATCTTCTATCCTGTAGAAGTGCACTATGCTCTGGCATGAATGTAGCAGGTGCTTCGTGGATACCCGGAGTAAGAGGCTAAAGTGAAAGGCAGGATTCGAACCTTCGCTCTCCTGACCAAGTCACCTCCTGTGCCACTACCCCTTTAATTTTCATACTGGTGTGCGTCTCTTTCAGTATACCGCCTTCCTCAGCTACTCAGGTTGTTAGAGTAGATTCAATAAGGCCGGAGGCTGTGAGACTGGACATTGTATCTCAACGCAACGTTCCACTTAGTTTTATAGATTTATGCAACCTGCTACAACAATTATGCTAAACGAACTGAAGAGTGAGATGTTATAGAGGGCAGCACAAGCCAACCTGCCTGGGGACTCCACGATCCTGTCGTGACGTGAAGCTGGGAGGAGGGATGCTGATATCGACCGGTGGTGTGGGCTGTAACTGAAGGCGTATCCTTGCCGTGATGCTCAGCCTACAGGCGGGGCAGTGATGCTTACGTCATAATCAGACGGTATGGACGAGTAGTGAGGGATTTTATAAACGTTTCGTTATGGAGTGCTGAGAAGGGATCAGGTTTTTTGTCGAATACGCTTTGATTTGAGAGCCGATCGACCGAGAGGAGTTATTGGGTCATATGAATAAAGACGAGTAAATGCTTTTACTTCACATTTGTACAGCATTGCCTAATGCATTTGTATTGCAAAATTCAAGTAAAAGCATTTGCTACTCTTTTTTTCATATGACCCATTGGCTCGAAATGTGCAGCAGGAGGAAACCGGAATGTCTGGAGAAGACCTGTGTTGTCAAGTCGCCCCCCCCCCCC
>NMRB01000190.1:21593-32374 GCA_002633025.1 Notospermus geniculatus | reverse complement strand
TGCGCAATAATGTCCTGCCACCTGCAACGTATCGCCATAACTAGAGACCTTGTCAACTGGATAAACTGAACTCGTCACAGAGATGTGCGACTCGCTATGACAAGTAAATTGTGTCATGAATGACGTAATTCGTCAGGCTGACTAAAGCATCTCATCAATATTCGCAGACAAGTTGCGGTGACAAGAATTTTTTAAGAGTGCACCAAGCTTTTTCTTTTGCCATTGGTATTCAGTGAAACTTTTGGCATTTCCACCAAGGTTTTCTTGTTGCAATTGGTAACGAAATTTTGCGACCATATGAAGAGTGCATCTGAGGCCGTCCCTAAACCAAGGGATTATCGCCAGATAAAGAGAGATAGAGATCGTCAGCTCTCGCCATGCAGGCTGTCGATCAGTTAACATGTCATCTGTCACTAGACGTCCACTATGACCCCTTATCAACCCTTCATCTTCCATTTTGCCCTTTCAGTGCCCGATAAGAGGGAGCAGTCACCGCCATATTACATGTTTTATCACTTCTGATGAATAATACAAGTTCTGAGATATGAGTTCTCTCGCCATTTGCCAGCCGACAATCTGTCAGCAATCTGCTCCACAGACGTTAAGTTGAAGTCGACTGTTTCCCCTTATTGGTTAACTTACGAATAAAGTCACTGGATTTCGTCGACAAAATGAAACCACGAAATTCCACAATTCAATGAAAGTTGAGTCGAGTTCATTGCATCGGACATCAGAAAAGTTTTCGTTGTTTTGTTGAACGAATGATGATTGGTTTACGAATGACAGGAACGGGTTGAAGACAACAGCTTTTTTGATTGGCGGTAAAGATTCCCTCTCTTTTGACGACTGTCGACAAGCAGGAAGTGATGAGGCCTTCAGCGCAGAATTTCAAATTCTGGTGATAGAGAATCTAGCCGATGGTGACTCCCTCCCGTCCAGATGATGACGTCATCATCAGCAGGCAGATGATGCACTGAGGTAGATGTTAGTCAAACAATGATATTACAGATGATGGAGATCTTCTTTCAGTAAGTTAGTCATAATGAATCACCAACACTTTGTGAAAGTCAATGGACGAGTTTTATTCTATGAATGGGAATATGGGTCAAGCCAGTCTTCTTGAAAAGAAAACAGTTTCAACGACTTTTTTTGATTCATTTGAAGTGGATGAGGATCCGCTTGACAATGTATTCATCGTTTCCACGACGTAACGTCATTCTGTTGTGTTACGCGTTTTGTCCCCGGCTGTGCGTCATTGGACGACGCCAACAATGGGGACATTGTTGGAGTTACGTCCTGGAAAGGATGCATTGAGTTCGAACAGGAAATAGTAAGTGTATTGACTTGACGAATCGTGTCAAACTAGTGTAGTAAGGTTCAAGGCTTCCAGATGGCCTAAGCACGGATGATTCACACTGTAACCAGGCCTGGTATCTCCAGCTGCTCAAGTATTGGTCACTGGCTGACTCTCCTCAGCAGTTCGTAAACAATCACCAGGTGGAGGGCTAATAATGGCCACCACATACAGAGTTATGCATTAGATTCCCAGCAGAATCTTCGGATTCGCCATGGGTTTCTTGAGGGAGAGTGTGTTGCCCCCCCCCCTCCAGGTTTGGGGTTATTAGGTACACAACCTGTCGAAACTAACAAATACTAAAAACGTTGCCCGTCAAATAATGACAACATTTTGTTCACAGGGTCTACAGCGTTAAACAATGAAATTTCTTCTTCTGTCGAAAAAATGCAACACTAAACCGTAGGCCTATATTCTGCTACAGGGTGCCGTAAATTTTTCCAAGTACAACCCGGAACCAGCTCCGTATCATCGACTCGGACCAGAAAAACAGAAGCAGACATTGCAAACAGTTGGTTTAACTACTTAAACAGTTGTTTTAACTTGTGAATATCTCTATCATTGGAACAAGTTAAATACCACATTAACTGCCAGTGGTTTTTATCCGAAACGTCGTAAACATACAATTTTAGCCATTTACTTCTTAAAAATGTTGGCGTTTTTTATTTCCACCTCATGAGTTCACCGTTGGAAGGGGAACCCCTGGTTCGTTCAATTGCTGTGATTGCTAACGGTTTCCTCTGGCGATGTCTTAAGTAACGGATAACTAGCATTCAGATATCAAGACCAGATATCGTACATTGAATATAGCTACTTTATCATCCAGTCAGATTGGCCAGAACGGATCAGGTAATGGTAATGGTAATGCCGCGAGCGCCGCCTAGGAACAACATGGAGAACTAACCAATGCTATACTTGATGCAGCACGGTTTATGATGATATTGCTATAGAAATAAAGATAATTCATTCGATATGTTGATAATGCATATGAAATAATATGCAGGTTTTGCACTTCATGTACACCATTCTTCATAAAACAGTAGCATGCAAACTCACTGGCAAAACTGTTTTAGAATAATCGTTTGACACATCTAACAACTGCTGTACTAACTTACTGTAACTGAAGCCATTTGAGTATTATTGCTGGCATGAACATGTTTCATGCACTTAGCACAATAACTAGCCTCATAAATACATGTGAAGTGTGGGAGGGTGGTAAAGTACATCAGCACTTTTGGTAGTGACCAAAAGCCGTGTTCGTGTAAATCTGCTTCACGAACCAGGCACTGTCAGATCGCAAATGCTAGAAACCGTCTCAGGAAAACAAAAATCCTGTGAATGTATGAATGGTACTAAGTACCTTCACACAGCTAATCTGTCATCAAACAATGGAGGTGGACACCTATTCCAGGTGGACATTCTTTCCTCTTACACCGGATAGATGGATATCTCTCAGGGTCCCACAAGTAACCAGTGTTCATACGCCCATCATGCAGCATGGAATCCTGGATGTGGGTTATGTTTTTAGGAAAAGAATGTTTGGCATCTTTCAGCGAAAGTTCCAAGTTAAACTCAAACACTGAGTAGCGTTCATCTTGAACCTTCTTTACCAATTAACCAACTCCTACATCAGCGGCTAGACCTTCGACAAAAGGACATTTCGTTCTATCTTTAGGGATTCTGCTTCAAAAATAAGTCACCCACTCGTCTGCTAAGGTAGTAAACACTCACGAATGTTCACCCTAAGTTGGCAAGAATTGCCTGTATTGTGACAATAATTTGTTGAACGAATGCACAGGTATTACAGGCTAAAGTGTGTTGGAATCACTGATGTACCTTGAAAAACAGATGAATGAGTGCGGAAGCAAAAGCATCAACCAATCAGAATGCTCCGCGCTGATGACGTCAGGCATTCTTCTAACTTGTTGATCACGTCAGTAACGTCTTACTTGGCGAGAAGCGATTAGCACTGACGTCTACCTGGTGTAGCACTACATACTATTGAACTAATCACTATCAACCCCAGGGTAACCTTGTCTGTTCGTCAACACTCTCGAATCAGGGGGAAGGAGCACAGTCGTCCACAAACAAATACTGATATGGCTCGAACAATAATTCATTTCTTTGTATCGGAGAGATCTTGGCAATAGGCCTACCAGTCATAGAATTCTAAACAAGTGGCCAAAGCTCATTAGGTCAATTAAGGATGAAGACGTTGAGACGGTTGTTAGGACGCTTTCTTGGGGAACTTTTGCTGTAACTTCACTTCCAGACTTGGTTGTTCAAACTGCCCTCATTTGTGACCCACGTCGATGTGAGGGCTTTCTTAGCGCTTCCTACAACGACACTTCAGCCAACAGGCATGACAGGTGGATTTTCGTTTGAAATCCCTGCCTAGTCGAACACCAAACCCTGCCCAGTCGAACATGGACCTTGTAGGAACAATATTTGACTTCAACACCCACCATTTTCTTCCAGGGTACGCTGATCACGTGATCTTTATTTCTCTCTCAATGCTGAAACCACTGTTTCAGTTGAACGTACCAAACGACATCTCACCAGGGGACCAGTCGCTGCTGGGCCTGTCTCATTCACAGTGCATCTGAGAATAAGACACCACCAGCTAGCTCAGACAGCTGCAGAACCGAAGTTGTCGGCCAAGCATGGCTTCCCTCACGGTGTTTGCCAAAACAGGCAAGAGCTCGGATGGCAACAAAGCCGACATCTCATGCCAGTGTCTGAACAAAACAAGGCCTTCACCACAACCTACGTCGATGTTACTATCACCTATCGCCAACGTCATCAGCAGGTGTAATCTAGAAGCCTCTGCAGGGGTTTATGGACCTGGTATGAGGTAAATGTACGGGAAATGGCAGTAGAAACCTCGATACCAGGTCACTGCTGCTCGTGTTTCCTTGCCCGGAAGAGGTAACCACGGCATGTACAGGTAAACACTGTACTGTAAGCTTCCAGGGCTTTCCTGAATTATCTTACCATTTCTTAATGGAAACCCACGTGCTTTTGAATCAGAATCCGCAGAATTGATGCGAAATCGTAAACGGCAGCAACTTCATGACATTCTTTAGTCATGACTTTCAAATACGAACTTCTTACTCACAAACTGTGGAAGTCATTCAGTGCAGGTTTTATGCTTTTGGTGCTGTTTTATCACCACATTCGACGAAAGGAGAAGTGGCCTTGTAATCAGAATAATACCACTTAGAATAATGACATTAACAGCAGACACTACCGAGAAAATTTCTCTTCGTGAGTTTCATAAGACTAAAGTACATGTATACATATACTTTTCGTTCATTCTTACTGGGTAACAAGTTGCAGGCCGGGGTTGCAGGCTGTGAAGTTTGAAAGGGAATGTTGTTCCACTAAGGACGGATGGACTTAGAGAGCAATTACTATGGAAACGAACAACGCTATTCTGATGGTCGGACGCACCGATACGCACCGAAAAACCTCGAACTGATAGGTTCAACAGAAACTTTAAAATTCAATCCACCGTTTCGATCTCGATGTTCTCATCAACCAGAACAGTGATAACTTTCGCCTCAGGATCGTCGGCGGTTATCAGTGGTTCTCAAGTGGAGTAAGATTAGCAAAGAAGCAATTTGTCCTCGGAGTAACAAGTTATTTATGGTTGTTCTTCTGAGGGTGCATGGCAGAGATAACACACCAACGATAACGCCTCAGCAAAGTGGCAACTTGAGAAAGTGGAATTCTCCAAGTCTGAATCAGTTTATATTCTAATCTAACTCTTGCAAAGTCAGGTATTTTCTGTGGAAGTGCAGAGAATGGATGCGGATGGTAAAAAATGACTGGCGCCAGGGTGCCCTGAAGGAATGCATTGGTACTTGTTGCATTGATGGTTGGCAAGAGAGACGGTTGAGGGCACTAAACCGTGAGCAAGGGACGAGGCATGATGTAGACCACCTTGGTGATTCGTGACGACAGCCCATCGCGCTGGAGAGTGTCAAATGCAGAACTTGAATCAAGATATTTCATTGCTGGCCCGTTACAAGAGGTGCTCGTCTAAGCCAAACGGCCGGGAAGCTGCAGATCTTCCGCCTCTTGGAGGCGCTGTGAGCGGTTGTGCCTTTTTTCGACGTCTCGTCCGTGTTGCACTGCGTCAAGGACGTCGTGACGCGACGTCACTACGTTGCTTTGCTCTGTTTTTGACGTCTTCGGTCGCACCGCTCACAGCGCCGCCCTGTCGGAATAAAAAGTTATTCGGGTTCGTCATTGATCCTTCCTCGCTGACCAGTGTATTCGGAAAGGGATATGTTTTTCTTCGTATTTTATTTCCATCCATCATGAATCAGATATTTATCATTTTCTTGACACGACGGTTCCAACCAAAGCATTTTTCGTTCCGCCTACCAGTCGGCATGGAAGATGAATGGCTTTACGTGTAACCGGAGTTTTATCTGAGCCGAGGGGAATTCCCTCTTCCTGATAATCGTCACTGACCCCGGACTAACCAGAAAAGTTGACAGCAATCTCAGAAGATTCCTCTTCCTCTCTACCAGCTGGTTCTAGGGAATCTAAACCGATTATCTCTCGTCTATTGTTTGAGACAAAAGAAGTGATTCATGCACCAGTTCTGGGCACGGAATGTTTTACTCGGGGGTTCCAGGGATCGATTTTTTCTCACCCATCAACGTCTATAAACAGATAACCTGATCATGGGCGATATCTTAGATAGAAATAGGAATAGTTCACTGCTGACGCCTCCCTGCCTCAGTCTGCATGTTTACCAACAGATCTATTACCAAGGTGATTCACCTCGTGCTCAATGAGGTTCAAAAGAGTGCAATGAACTGGTCTCCCTGACCCTAATCTGCATGATGAGGGGAGGTGTCGGAAGGGACGAGGCCTGTGACTGCGACCGAGAAGTTGAGTTTACGTCAGAGAGCTGAATTTTACGACAGAGAGCTGTGCTTACGTCACAATAGATTTTGAATTCGCCTCTGTCGTTGTGGCTTCATCTTTTGTTGCCACGGAAAACATGGATTCTTAGGAACCTAAAACTTTCAAAACGTTTTTTGGAAGGGTCGAAACTTTATGATTTTTATTCGTCAGAGTATCAAACAACTTCTTTTCATCAGAGTAAAAGCATTTTAGCAGGTAAACGTACCATTTCACCGCCGACTGTATCATAACAACTGGAAACAGAAAGAGTGACTCGTCTATTAAACATCCAAGGAACGCCAATGACCAATTTAGCTTAAATGCAATCACCCGGATCGCTTCGTTTTTTCATCAATATTATCTTAGTCACCGACAGTTGATATGAGCTGAAGATAAAAGATTCTTGGGAAGGTAGGGTTCTTTGTTTGAAGGTAAGGTGTCCTCCAGGGGCCCAAGACGTCACGTGTTCCTTGTGACGAGAAGGTGACAGGGGAATTCGGATCTGTCATTATATCAGGGAGCTTGTGATCGTTAAAAGCTCCCTGCCTGCACCTTCACCGTTAAATGAAATGGACTCGAAATCTCCCTGGTCCATTATTTTAAGGTCCTCAATCGATCGACTTGTATGAAATACACAAAAAGATCGTTTTCCTGCCTTATGCAATAGGACAATTCCTGCCGTTAGAGGCCACCACCAGTTAGCGATTCTAGAACGTCATGAACTTTGACGTCACAGAGAAGAGAAGAAATGCACGCCACGACGTCATCCATAATGACGTGGACGCCATGGCTTACGTCTTTGACGTCTTCTGTGACGTGAGGATAGTCTCGTGCCACCAGACTCTGCAATTTTCAATTTTAGAGTCTGGTCCGGATGGTACCTTTTGCTTGTAAAAACCATCATGGCGGACAATCTACCGCCGATGACGTAGAACACAATGCACAATCAATGCAAAAAGTAGTAAAACTACAGTATTTTGTACCCCTTGCTGTAAGGCCTACTGCACTTTTTATTGCATAATTCCCTCCCAAATCGAAAGAATAATAATATACTTGCCTTAAATTCCAATGAAAGACACTATAAATTGACTTGACAACACAAATTGAGGCGATTCACCTCACTAATTTTCACGCTTCAAGTCATCTGGGCGCCGCCATATTCCCCCTGCAGCCTACGTCACCAGATTTTGAAACTAGCCAATCAGCGATGCTGACCTCCTTTCGAATCATCGAAACGAGGTCACTAGGTCGCTGCAATGAGAATTTCTTTCCGTGCCAGACCCTCGGTCTGACGACCTCGGAGTATGACCGAGGGGCTGGTTGCGCGAGACTAACGTGAGGACCGTTAACAGGCGGCCTCTAACGGCAGTAGTCTCCCATACGTTGACCCAAAGTTTACCATGAGGAGCTGCCCGCCGACATACTTCATCCATCATCAATCTTTACGTCCATTTCAGCCACAATAACCGTTTAAGAAGAAACACTGTAACCAGTTAATCAAAATCTTTACGTTTGTAACGTTGTCACCGGGACACGTATCAGAGCGCCACAAAGACGTTGACAAATTGACGAAATGACAGGCGGTGAACAAAGAGCTTGGTGACTAACGGTGGTCCCTTGTCGCTAGTGATGTCACCGCCAATGACACATACGTGGACACACTCAGGTGATGTATTAATATCAATGACAATAGAAGATTACGTCAAACCCAATCTGTTTGACATAATTAAAAGCAAGGACCATTCCTTGCATGTGGAGTCCCCCCTGCGGGCGTGGCCGGGGAAAGACCTTGGCTCAATTGCCTTCGCTCCTTCTGCCGTGGAATATTAAAAGTCATTAGCGCGGTGATTCAACCTGGGAAATGGGGGCTATTTAACAAAGCATTCCTTCCAAGATGGAGCAAACAGCCAAGGAATATTAATGACATTATGTGATTAGAAATTTCCTTGCAGTAAGTTTCAAACGGAAGCAAGTAAGAAAAAGAAGCTCGCTGTCTGAGGTTGGCACTTGCGGACGACAGCCGCTGCAGGACTAGTGTGATAGGAAGCATTATCCCTACGAATGGTGTCCTGATAGTGAGGAATAGAGTTGTAAGACCTGAATCTAGTGTCACTGCCTCTCAATGTCCATGCACCTTCACCCGTCATAGGACACGGACGAAGTTGAACTTTTTCAGTATGATATACGGGTCGTCACCTTTTCAGGGACAACCAAGACTGTCACCGACGACCGCTCCCCCTGAAACCCCGGGGACCCCGGCTACAAAATAAAACAGCTTATTTAGGTATGAGTCAGGTGAACTGGAGATGATTATCCGGACTGAAAAATGAGCGACGGATCTTCTAAGTCATCCGGCCCATTGTTCATTTTTTCCTCCGCCATAGTTAGCAAACAATAAAAATCTGATCATCCATTATGTTTTTGGTCGATACTTTTGATATGACGAAGATCTCCACTGATGTCGTCTGCGGAAAATGTGTGTCATCCTCGCGGGATGCTGATCCGGGTGATCCGCAGGCGAGACCTCCGAAATTATGGGATAGACAGCCGGACACTTGGTTTTAGGGTAATATGACAGGAAGGAACCAGACTTCCAAAAGAAACTGCTCTGTCGTACATGAAGAAATGACCAGGTGTGACAGGGACCAAAGTCCCCTGGAATCAAAGTCCGGTCAAGTCCGGTCTTATTGTTCAGCGAGGGATTACATTGGCTATTACAATAGCGGGCTATTGTTTGGGGGACTTGCATTCCTAGGACGTTGATTCCTGTCACACTGGTCGGAAATCAATTCCTACCCCAGAGGTGGCAGGTCGACATGATTTTTAAACCCCATTGAACCTGAACACAGTCACAGTTCGTTGAGAGGGGACAAGGGGGGTCAAGCTCAACGGGGGAGCTTGGCCCACCATGGTTGAGATGTTGCTGCAGTCTATTGAATGCTGTTAGATACAATCGTATGTCAATTTCTTGCAGCAAGTAACAGCGGTCCTCAGAATCCCTCGTGCAGTCTGCAACCAATCAGGTACGACATGACGAGGTCTCTCATCATTGGACCTTTGTTGTTATTGTCGTGATGGAATAGAACTCCTGATAGATACTGAGGCGGCCGCTCGTTTCTCACGACATCTTCCTGTTAGTAAAGACAACAGTGTCTGTGTCCTCTGGCGGATCACTCATCAATGATTAGAGACAAGACAGAAAATATGACGATCATGTGCTGTTTTGAGACTCGCCCGCGGCGCGGAGTGTTTTATTCTAATTTCAATAACTTCACCCTCCTCTGGGTTAAATTGAGTTGATATTGTTCGCATGAATCAGGATGAAGCCATTTCGCGCATTCAGATGGTTGTTGGCGGCATGGGGGTGACTAAGTAGGAGTTTGAGAAGCAACTCCCGTCGTTTTCAACAAAATATTTTGAATAATTCTGATCTGGAGTAAACTTCTGCACATCATGGCGGGAGGAAGTGACGCAAACTGTCACGTGATACGTCATCTCGCGAGACAGGACTGTCAGTGTGGCGCAGTGATAAAAACGTGGGCGCCTGAGATGGTACTGGTACGAACGGTAACAATTTTTCGTGTGATGGGGCGGGCCTACAGGAATAAACCTCTTGAACCCAGGGTTGTATGGCTGACTTTTACCGCTTTGCTAAGGCCTAACGCCGACGGAATCAAACCGATAGTGATTTGTAAAGTATCAATTGAACGTATCAAAGTGGATCAACGTTTTAACATCGGATTCTCTCAATGGATACCTTTTGTAGCGAGAACGACTAATTTGCCACAAAGTAATGTTATGCCTGGGGGGTCGTCTCGCGATGACTGTGGGGAAACAATCAACTCCGATGGGAGCACGTGTTTTGTCAATTGTCTCCGGTTGACGGGTGAGTGATGACTAAGATGGCAGCCGCCTCCCGGACAGGAGGAGAACCACTCATGGGCTGGGATAGCTCTTTGAATTGAAATGATTAGATATTTGATTATGACGACCCAAACAATGAGTTTGAAGAAGGACAATGAGGTGTGAGGCCAGTGCTGTCGGGGCTGACTCATCGTCAAGGATAACAAAGGACCAACTCCGTCATTTTGGACATCATATCCACTTTGAAGTAGTAATTATAATACCAATTAAATTTCATTTCATAATCTTGGTAATTTGTCGCTTGTCAACGATATTACTTCATCAAAAGTTTTTCATCCATTTAGTCGTTTTTGAAAAATTTAGGTTATAATTGATTTATCTTTATGTTAAATATCACTATTAACGATTCAACTTTAATAATCTATTAAACTTTAATATGGGAGAATCTTCCGCCTGAATACCGTTTTGGGGCTGATACGGCCTGATTGGGTGCTTAGGGCGTCATAAAATGCAACTCTCGAGAAAAGCACCACTTATTTACAAGACGAAGCATACTACCTAAGTGAACATGATCATTGACAATATCAGGATCAGGGCCCATATTCATACTTACCTTCCACGGATGTATCTAGCGGGGGGG
>NMRB01000190.1:0-21565 GCA_002633025.1 Notospermus geniculatus | reverse complement strand
GGGGGGGATTTTCATGCGGATTTGGGGCAAAAGACGGCAAAAACGGTCTTCTGCTCCCCCTCCCCCCCGAGAGGCTTCCCCCCCCGACCAAAAACCTAAATACGGCCCTGTTTTGTGTTGAACAAAGGATAAGTATGAATATGGGCCACGGTCATGAGGAAACTTGCATCAGGATGCTCACCTTTTCTTTACTGCTTCGGCAAGGGACCCATTTCGTTCACTAAACCTCCGAAGTTCGTTACCCTCTCTGGAACGACGATGTACTGAAGTTGTAGATTCGTGGAGACTCAGTTTTAGTCACGTGAAATAAACTTACTGGTCTCAAAGCAGATTTTGTCGGGGAGGGTTGGACAAGAACTAAAAACCACTGACGATTATGTTCGATAAAGTCTCGCGGTCAACTGACCAATCACTCTTTATTCCACAGATTTGTACGGTAGGCCTATTGAACGATCGACGGAAAGCAACAGACTGGGCCTCGCCCTAAACATTTACCATCAAAGAGTTACGTGTGTATAGAAGTTTTGGTCCGCTTAGCACCAATTTATAGAACTATTTCGTTTCGTAACACATTTTATTGTTAGTTCGCAAATCTAACGAAACACGAAGTACGAAATACGAAATGCTACTTCATTTCCATGACGTAATGTATTTCAGGAGATGGTTGCTACCGCAAATGTCCCTGCCGCCAATGCGTCTTTTAGCATATCATGTAAGACCGAGAGAGTTATGGTGCACCTTGCATTTTTAAATTTCCACTTCGTATCTACGAAATAGAAACGAAAGATAAATTTCAAAGTTTAATATACACCGTAACTCTATCGGTCTAACTTCATACGCTAAAAGACGCTCTTGCAGCACGCGAAATTTGTGGTACCAACCATCTCCTGAAATACATTACGTCATGGAAATTAATGTAAGTCCAATTTCGTATTTCGTACTTCGTGTTTCGTCGGATTTGCGAAACCTCACTATTGTTAGTTCGCAAATCTGACGAAACACGAAATACGAAATTGGACTTCATTTCCATGACGTAACGTATAAAATTTCAGGAGATGTTTGGTACCACAAATATCGCCTGCTGCAAGAGCATCTTTTACCGTATGACGTCAAACCGATAGAGTAATACGGTGTATATTAAACTTTGAAATTTATCTTTCGTTTCCACTTCGTAGATACGAAGCGCAAATATAAAAATTCAAGATGCACCATCTCGGTCTCACATGATATGTTAAAAGACGCACTCAGCAGTAGGGACATTTTCGGTACCACCATCTCCAGAAATATATATAGGTCCAGGAAATGAAGTTGAATTTCATATTATTTCGTCACATTTGCGAAACCTCACTACCGTCAAGGCGTTTGAACGCTGTTTGCAGCTGGTTACCTAACAGAGCACCAGCAGCGAAACAAAAGGCCCCTATAGCAGACCGGGGTAATCAGGTGAACTAATTATACAATTAAAATGATATCGAAAGAAGCGAGCGACCGAAGCCGGAGGACAAATCAATTAGGTTGAAGTGGCCTGACCCAGTGACAGTATCGCCTCACACCAGTATCCTTCCTTGGCTTAGTCATCATATCATTGTCTTTCCTTTGTCACGCACTAACCTGCCCTGATTAAAAACACCGACAATGCATCTATTCTAACCCACCTTAATACGAGTAGAGGACGAGTCATCACTCATGGTATTGTCTTTGAATATTCCATTTTCTGCCCAAACTGATGCCATTAGGCCGAGATCGGAGATGCACGTTTTCTGCCCGGGGCCCCAGCGCAGCATGTGCGTCTTTAAAGCGGAGCCGACAACGAGGTGACTCAGGCCTGACAGTGAAAAATACAATAGCTTTTAAAATAAAAGTTCTTTTCAAAAAAATCTTTTAAAAATTCTATGTGTTTTACTGTTTTAAAAGAGACTAGTAAAGCCACTAGCGCCACGTCTCTACGAAATATTGTGAAGCCCTTGAGTGATGGTCTTCATACTCGATCCACACTTAACCTCGTCAAAACAATTCGTGAGGCATGACTCCATTTTTATGCGGCGTTTGAATGCTAAAAAGTGTCCCCATCAGTGCCAAATCTCCAACCAAAGTGTCACTGTTCCCAGTGGAGATCCTTACTTCCCAACAAAGGTATCCCATTCGAAAACGGACACAAAACGATCATCACGACATCTATCAGAAGACGAGGAAACTATCAGCCAAAGGCGCCAAGCTCAGTTGATTGAAGAACACGAGACAGTTGTAAGACAACATACGTTTTATTGCGGTAGGCCTGCACGAATGCTTTATGCCATGGCTTTGGGAAAAGGGACACAACAATCAGAGACAAAACAAACTCCACGCTTTATGTCATGGCTTTGGGAAAAGGGACACAACAATCAGAGACAAAACAAACTCCACGCTTTATGCCATGGCTTTGGGAAAAGGGACACAACAATCAGAGACAAAACAAACTCCACGCTTTATGCCATGGCTTTGGGAAAAGGGACACAACAATCAGAGACAAAACAAACTCCACGCTTTATGCCATGGCTTTGGGAAAAGGGACACAACAATCAGAGACAAAACAAACTCCACGCTTTATGCCATGGCTTTGGGAAAAGGGACACAACAATCAGAGACAAAACAAACTCCACGCTTTATGCCATGGCTTTGGGAAAAGGGACACAACAATCAGAGACAAAACAAACTCCACGCTTTATGCCATGGCTTTGGGAAAAGGGACACAACAATCAGAGACAAAACAAACTCCACGCTTTATGCCATGGCTTTGGGAAAAGGGACACAACAATCAGAGACAAAACAAACTCCACGCTTTATGCCATGGCTTTGGGAAAAGGGACACAACAATCAGAGACAAAACAAACTCCACGCTTTATGCTATGGCTTTGGGAAAAGGGACTCAACAATCAGGGACAAAACAAACTCCACGCTTTATGCTATGGCTTTGGGAAAAGGGACACAACAATCAGAGACAAAACAAACTCCACGCTTTATGTCATGGCTTTGGGAAAAGGGACACAACAATCAGAGACAAAACAAACTCCACGCTTTATGTCATGGCTTTGGGAAAAGGGACACAACAATCAGAGACAAAACAAACTCCACGCTTTATGCCATGGCTTTGGGAAAAGGGACACAACAATCAGAGACAAAACAAACTCCACGCTTTATGCCATGGCTTTGGGAAAAGGGACACAACAATCAGAGACAAAACAAACTCCACGCTTTATGCCATGGCTTTGGGAAAAGGGACTCAACAATCAGAGACAAAACAAACTCCACGCTTTACGCCATGGCTTTGGGAAAAGGGACACAACAATCAGAGACAAAACAAACTCCACGCTTTATGTCATGGCTTTGGGAAAAGGGACACAACAATCAGAGACAAAACAAACTCCACGCTTTATGTCATGGCTTTGGGAAAAGGGACACAACAATCAGAGACAAAACAAACTCCACGCTTTATGCCATGGCTTTGGGAAAAGGGACACAACAATCAGAGACAAAACAAACTCCACGCTTTATGCCATGGCTTTGGGAAAAGGGACACAACAATCAGAGACAAAACAAACTCCACGCTTTATGCCATGGCTTTGGGAAAAGGGACACAACAATCAGAGACAAAACAAACTCCACGCTTTATGCCATGGCTTTGGGAAAAGGGACACAACAATCAGAGACAAAACAAACTCCACGCTTTATGCCAAGGCTTTGGGAAAAGGGACTCAACAATCAGAGACAAAACAAACTCCACGCTTTATGCTACGGCTTTGGGAAAAGGGACTCAACAATCAGGGACAAAACAAACTCCACGCTTTATGCTATGGCTTTGGGAAAAGGGACAAAACAATCAGAGACAAAACAAACTCCACGTCATTAGCACAACAAGAAATTGATCATCAAAGACAAACACGGATCTACAACAGACAACACTAAACGCCGCCATCGGGCCGAAAATCTTCCTGTCTGCATCCTCTGCGTTGTATAAAGCTGCTCCTCCTCGCTGACCTTATCCGCAGTCATCATCAGACAGCTGCTCCTCCCCGCTGACCTTATCCGCAGTCATCATCAGACATGTCCGTATCCTCGCAAAGAAGATCATGTCTGGCCCTCTCCACGTTTATCTTACAGGTATCACCCCCCAGCAGCCAGTAGGTCCGCTGGAACTTCAGGGACTCCATGACTTCATTGTCTTCCTGTGAAATGAGAAGAAATCAGCCCAATGAGCAAGCCCAAGCCACCACAAATGGGGGTCACCCATCGTGAGAGGGTGTTTTTTATGAAAACACGTCACCAGCACACGTCATTGGTTCATCTGAAAAAGGTCTATCGCTCACCACCATTTCATTGGTCCATTTGAAAAGCATTTGTTGCCCACACCGCCATATCATTGGTCCATTTGAAAAGCGTTTGTCACACACCGCCTGAACTGACCACTCATTGGTCCATTTGAAAAGCGTTTGTCACACACCGCCTGAACTAACCACTCATTGGTTCATTTGAAAAGCGTTTGTCACACACCGTCTGAATTTACCACTCATTGGTTCATTTGAAAAGTACGACTTACTGTGAAAGCCTTGTCATCCCTCAAAACCATTTCAAAACCACCCAATGCCTCGAGGGCTTCCTGAGTCGCCTGACTGATGTGAATACGCAGGGCTGAAATCAGTCACGAGGTCGTTGACATGAAACATACTGCCTCCAAACTTCTAATGTATCACAAGCACAATTTCAGGCTTCAAGATCTTAACAATGCCAAGCCATCAGGAGTTAACATGTGTCCTGCTCAAGAGAATTTGGCCCTGCCAAGAAAACCCTTACGATGGAGGGTCGAGCTTGGACCTGTTTACAAAATAAACTATCACATGCAAGTTTCAGTCTATTGCAGTCAGGTTACTCGCCGGTGTCCTTGTTTATAAGCCGCTACTTACGCTTGCCCAATGATTCCATCTTTGAGGCTATAGTGATGGTCTCACCAAGAAGACAATAGCGTGGCATTTTAGTTCCAAGTACTCCGGCAACGACTGGCCCTGCAAGAAACAGACTGACATGCATCCTGTCATGGTAGGGAAGAAGTACTGGATAGAGATATCTCACTGACGTCACACTTGTCACGTGACTGGCTGTCAAAATGGCCGCCATTTTGTTTCCCCACAACGAGGCCTGTCGAGTGCAAAATCGTGGACGTGTATTCTCTGTGTTAAGATATAAGGCTGACCCTGACCATGACCTTTCCCATCAGCCAATCATTCTACTCCTTAGAGAGTAACAGGTTTTCTGATTGGTTCCAATGATTTTGCACTCGACGCTGGCGCAACTCAACAAATCGCTGGATTGGTGTGAAAACCCGGGGAAACAAATATGGCGGCATGTATGAACTGTGACGTCATGTAGCCCTATCTACAACAAACGATGAGATATAAAGCGAATGCACCTTCTGGAGGTGATCATGACATCAACAGTCATCATTATTTCGACTTAAATAATCTGGAATTGGTATTTCAGGCGAATGAATACGCTTTTCATTCTTTGGCCGGCTTGTCGGATGACGGCCATTGAAAACAGAGCGACATCACTCGGCCGAAGTATGAACCCGCCTTTACCCGTATGGACGCCGATTCTCAGTTTAAACGTGGTCCCGGGTAGATGGGGAATGTCAAGATGCAGGATACTGTTGAGAAGGTCCAGTGCCATGGTCGCGATCTCACAGCTGTGGCGTTTGTCGTTCCGCTTGGGAAGTCCTGCGAGAGAGAGACGGATGGTTGAGGAGCAGGAAGGAACGAGAGAGGACCTACGCCAACAAAGTGCTGGGAGGAGGGAGCTGCCTCTGAACTGCAGCTGGAGTACAGTGAAAGAACTGCAGGACGAATGAAGTGCAGGAGTGAACTGCCTGCAGTGAACCGGAGAGGGGGAAGGCAACCGTCAATGTAGACTTGTATTGTCGTCGAAAGCCTACACTGTAGGCCTAATCGGTGAACTTTTCCGTCGTTCTTGTGTTCAGGAAGATGAAATCACTGAATCATCGAAGTCGACTGCAAAATGAAGTAGCTGGAACCGTACCCGAGGCAACCATGTAGGCATCTCCAATGGTCTCTACCTTGTACACGTCATACATCTCAATGCGGCTGTCACAAGAGGTGTACAGGGAATTCAACATGTTGATGACCTGTTAGAAGAGGCAAGATGAGGTTTTGTCCGATTATTCGTCGTTTCGACGGCCCTCCGCCATCTTGGTTGCTACGGGATTTCCTGCACGCAAATGAGCTTGTGGTAGGCAAATTCGTATTTTCGACCAATCCCATGTTTTGGTTTGCCTACCAGATATGTGCGCGCGCATGAAATCTGTGTAAAAAAAGATGGCGGGGAGCGATCGAGACAATACCGATGGATGAAAGGAAGGTTGTCTTTCCCAGCCCTCAAATGGTTAGGTCCAGGATAATGGGTAAGGTTAGCTATAGAGGAAGTGCAGCGACGATTGTGACGTCACTACCGCGACGAGATGCCGCCATGTTGGACGTCACGTCCAACGCATTTGTAGCTTCAAATGACGTCCAACATGGCTGACGTGCGAATTATGACGTCAATGATGACGTCACGTGAAGTTCCTCTATAGAATTTGTAGTCGGGGCGAATTGGGAGTAGGCTTACACCAGATAAACGATGGAGGTCGAATCTTACTACACAATTGATTTCTGGCCGAACACGTCACACCGAAGAGACATACTCTTGGGTGAACTGCCGATCGGATTCAACTGCCGACTGTACCGTTTGGAGAGTTTTGCTCGACCTTACCTGCATCGGGGAGCTCCTTGAGCTGATCTCTGTGAAGCCGACGATATCAGAGAAGTAGATGGTGACCTCCGAGTAGGCCTTGGCGCGGACCTCCTCGTTCCTTTTGAGCTGATCGGCCACCTGTTTGGGCAACATCTGATAGAGTAAGAGATCAGTTCTTTTCTTCTCCTCCTTCAAAGCATTGGTCCTGAAAAGACAGAACAGTTTCTAGGCTCGATACGGGGCAGTCCGGGTAGGCTAAGTTGTCTGGGGGCAGTTTATGTGGTGCGCCTTGGCCTAGCGGCGAGTTGTCTTGGGACGAGTGGCCGAGGTAGGGGCAGTCCGAGTGAGTTTTCCGAGTTACCGATTCAGTCCTCCCTTCCACACGACAGAAAAACGGAAGAACGATTCGGAACAGAAAGCAGTACGGACATGGAATAATACAGATAAGAGCTATGACCAATTAGGATGGACATCGTAGGAGTCAATGTTACCTGTCAGCGAGTGTCATGGAGTATTTCTGCATGGCGCTGGTCAGGGAGAAGACGCCATGAAGGATGATAGGGCACATGATGATGACGATACCAAAGATGATAGCAATAATAATCATCTTCATCAACTCTTCCTTCTCCTGCTGATCAATGATGTTCAGGATCTTCTCGGCAAGTTTTTCCTGCACCTGGTGGATGAGAAAGAACATCAGGAACGTGAAATGAAAGGAAATAACCCTGTGAATATTCTTAGCGCTCGCTCCCTTCGTCACCGCACCATAGGAACGAGCGGTAGGTGTACTCTAAAAACTAAAGAGCTGCAAAGAGCTCGTTAACGAGCTCCTGGAACACTGAAACAGCCCACTCACACTGTACAGGCTCTTTACGAGCTCCTGGAACTCTTTAGCTTTTAGAGTGTACTGATTTCTTCAATTTTCGACCCCAACCGGGGTCTTTTTCAAGTGGAACTTAACAATCTGAAACTCTAGAAAAGACTTTTCTAGAGTAACGTTACAAAATCTCTCCATGCAGTGGTGAGATTTTGTAACGTTACAAAATCCCTCCATGTACATGTAGTGGATGAGGACAGTGTATGGCCCGTCTGTAAATGGGCCTGTCGTCTCCAGTGGTGATATTTTGTAACGTTACAAAATCTCTCCAGTGGTGAGATTTTGTAACGTTACAAAATCTCTCCATGCAGTGGTGAGATTTTGTAACGCTACAAAATCTCTCCATGCAGTGGTGAGATTTTGTAACGTTACAAAATCTCTCCATGCAGTGGTGAGATTTTGTAACGTTACAAAATCTCTCCATGCAGTGGTGAGATTTTGTAACGTTACAAAATTTCTCCATGCAGTGGTGAGATTTTGTAACGTTACAAAATCTCTCCATGTACATGTAGTGGTGAGATTTTGTAACGTTACAAAATCTCTCCATGCAGTGGTGAGATTTTGTAACGTTACAAAATCTCTCCAGTGGTGAGATTTTGTAACGTTACAAAATCTCTCCTATGGTGAGATTTTGTAACGTTACAAAATCTCTCCAATAGTGAGTTTTTGTAACGTTACAAAATCTCTCCAATGGTGAGTTTTCTCCAGTGGTGAGATTTTGTAACGTAACAAGGCAGAGGCCAAAGCTGGTACTGTTAGGCCAGTTCGCTCCATCCTGCGTTAAATGGAATATGACGGCGAATTGCGGCAGCAAATGCGAATACAGGAGTCAAATGCGCGTGCAGGAGTCTGATCTGTTTAGAAGAATGATATACGTACAAAATGATACCAATTGTCTCCTGTTGTCTTTGGTAGCAGTATAGAGTTAGCTTTGTATCCGTGCGCGTGTGTACCCCATACGATAGTGCGTATAAAAAAAGTCGATTTCTTTTGATTGAGGTGTGCCAGGTGTGTAGGCGCAACTGTTATGAGTTTGTCGTCGGTTGCTTGATTTTTGAATAGTAGAAGTAATACTGAATCTGTCAATATTTAAAATATTGTCATATCTGTGGATGAGGACAGTGTATGGCCCGTCTGTAAATGGGCCTGTCGTCTCCAGTGGTGATATTTTGTAACGTTACAAAATCTCTCTAGTGGTGAGATTTTGTAACGTTACAAAATCTCTCCATGCAGTGGTGAGATTTTGTAACGTTACAAAATCTCTCCATGCAGTGGTGAGATTTTGTAAACTTACAAAATCTCTCCAGTGGTTAAGTTAAAAAGAGTGCAGGCACGCGCCCCCTTCGAGGAAGTTGACCAAATTTGCAGTGAACCATCGTCAATGTCTCCTCCATATTTCCTCTGAACCGTTTGCCGATATCTCCAAAGGTTCAAGAGTTATTGCCGTTTAGGCCCTCTTCCCTTTTTACCTGGGAGTGGAGATAAATTGTAACTTAGGTTTGTTACAAAAAATCTCCTGGCGATAAAGTGTAACAATGCCGAGGGCTCCGGTTTGTATACGTCGGGTTGTTCTCGTCCCTTATTCAACTCTGGAAGACACCACTGTACCTATGCCCACACGACTGTCAGCAGTAGGTTTAAGGAATACCACCGAAGCAGTAGTTTCGCACAATCCATTGTCGAACACGCCGGTCAACTTCCAGCTCGGAGGTAAACCTGCCAACCACTAGGTGAGCCGCAATGGAAATCCTCCATGGCCGGGGGTTAGGCCGTTCCATAACTGGGGGTTACTAGTACTCCCACGTAGCCGATCGTCACGAAGGCACTTTCTTGTGTAACCTCAGTCGCTAGACGGAAAGAACAGGGAGTGTATTCGAAGACATCAACCGATCTCTCAGCTTCCAGGATACCACTGTAGGCCTGCTTGATCGTTTTCTTACCTGATGAAGCTGTTCCATATAGAGGGTCATGCTATCATACCATCCGAACCCCCGGACCAGAGATCCCGCCTGGGAAGCGTTGTTACTCCGTATTTCCTGTCGCATCGTCCCAACCACTCGGACGAAGGTCTCATTCCCCGTTATGGTGTCATCGTATGTTTCCTATAGGAGCAAAATAAATTTACGGTGTAGGGAGGTTTAAGTTGCCAGTCCACTTGAGAGTTTACTTGCACAAGTTGGTGATCTGTCGTTTCGTGGATCGTAGCGTATCCTACGGCAATCAGCACTGGTGAATTGGCTACAGAGAGCGAGAAGCTAGTAGCACACCAGGCGATATCGCACGTACCGATCTTCTCGGCAGCCAGCGCAGATTAGGCCATATCGGCTTCGGCTTCGCTGGCGAGAGGATTCCACGCATCGCTGTCCAGCGCACACTTGACGTCAACAGCCGATTTTGCTCGCTGGTGATTAGATCGCTTGCGATATCGGCTTGTGTGTTGCTGACTACGTGCACGAAAAAGGTCTCACGTGGAGGAGAACCGTAGGTAGTTTAGAGGTTGGCCCACACTTGCGATTCTTTACGGGAAAACTCCGATTTAATGTTCTTACCTGCACGAGATCTGAGTAATACCTCGCCGATTCAAATGTCACATTTCCCGTCTCCTGACTTTGCATGAAGACCAAATACTCATCAAAGTTCTCAAATCTCCCTTGGGTGAAAAAGATCGCACCGTATGCCCTCTCGAGCCCGAAGTTCTCGATAGCGTAGATGACCTCCAGATAGGCTGTCAGTGGCTTCCAAACGGAACCGGAACCTACGTCGGTCACGCTGGCCACCAACCAATTAAAGATGACGTGAATGACCTCGGCGTAGAAGCTGAGCTCACTCTTGACGGTCGTGTTCAGAGTGTCCAGTTCGTATCGATGTCTGTTGAGGTAGTTCATGAATCTTTCCTTTGTCGTGAACTCCGCCCTGGTATCGGCCAGTTTGTTATCGGCGGGCCAGAAGGACATGTTCATCACAGCCCGATCGCTGACTGGGTATCTCTGGATGAGCAGAGTCTTCGCCTCTTCCGGTGCGATGTCGCTGACGTAGAGGGCGCTCATATCCCGCTCCCTTTGTAGATTGTGAAGAACGTCACCAAGTTCTATGCTGAAATAAAGAGACGCTTATCAAAATGTTCCTGTCTGCACACCCGGGCCGTTAACTACTCGGCCAACCTCGGGAGACTTTTACTGCCGTTAGAGGCCACCACCAGTTAGCAGTCCTAGGACGTCATGGAATTTGACGTCACAGAGAAGAAGTGCGCGTCACAACGGCATCCATAATGACGTGGACGCCGTGGCTTACGTCTGAGACGTAAATTTTGTGACGTTCTTGACCTGCTAACAGGCGACCTCTAACGGCAGTAAAGTCTCCCCAACTATACTTACCTGAACACAACAATCTGTCTCAGCTTGGAGACTTGCAGATGACTGTTGATCTTTGTGGCGAAGATATTTGTGGTGAGCCCCAGGAGAACCACGATGGGCACCATGACAATGGCTATCACCTTCATCATCTGGATCCTCTTGCCACGTTTGGTTATCGGGTTGCCTGGAAACAGAACGGAAGAGGGTTAATATTGGGGAGGTTTCGAAATCAAACGATAAACCAAAACATTACGACAATGTTATTTTTCATACTTCACATTAACCAGATTTTGCATTGCATTTTCGGTACAAAAATAAAGTTGTCGTAACGTTTACGTTTATCGTTTAATTTCGAAATCTCCTTCTTCTGAAGGGCCATCTGCCCTTGAGAGAAAACACCCGGCAGCTTGTTTTTATCAGAGAAATGACGACCGTCTACCAACCTTCACAAAGCCCAAACAGCTTGTTAGGTACCCTGATATGAAGCATATCAACAATGTCTTCATCTAACTGGGAAGGAGTTAGTGAATTGGATGATGACTTCTGACTTCCGTTGCTCAGCCGTCGAGGGTGGCGACTTCCGTTCGGGTCTTGTTTGTCCGTAGCCATCTTGTTCAGGTCACGAGCAGCCCGTTGTTTGGACATCAACCACGACATTTTGAATGGTCTGTGAAAAAAAGGATGACACATGGAACTGTCTATGCATGGTCGTGGGTGTCTGAAGATCGCCTGACGTCTACGGGTGTTATGTGTATAAACCGAAGATTGAAGATTTAAGATAGGTAAAAAACGAAGATTCATGCAGGTAAAAAACGAAGATTTCTCGATTACTACACAAGGGGTTAATATTCTGGAACCAAATTTTTCCCACCTCATCCACGTCCAAAAGGGAATATTTAGTGTCGTTTTCAACCCAATCCATCAAGGGACAATGCACGTTTGCCTACACTTATAGCATACAGATGGTAAAAAAACGAAGATTCATGCAGGTAAAAACGAAGATTTTTCTTACCTGCATGAATCTTCGAATTCATTTTTTACCTGTCTTTAATCTTCAATCTTAATCGGTTTATACACACCCCTATACGTCTACCTCTGTAAGGTCTATGTCTACTCGGCCAGGACTACGCCGCTGACGACGCAAAATATAAAGACACGGGTTTTCTGGTTCACTCGTCGTACAAGATTGTCGGTGTGGGCCTAATCGCTAGAATAAACACCGAGAACGATCTCGGGTAGGCCTAGCGAATATGATATAGGCCTATCCACTTTAATCCGGGCATCCTCACCTTAACGTTTTTGACGTTTTCTTCTTCTCCTCTTCAGTTCACCCAACTCAGTGCGACAGAGATACTAGAATCATTTCGAAAATACCAGCGTCGTGTCCACACCAGGCATGGTGTAACCTCGATCCACTGCCTTCACAGTAGAGTCGGCCAAAGCATATTACGTGGGTTATCCCACTTGTTGACGAGGTTTGTGTAGGTGATAATTACCGCGGTGGGTGTTTAGCACCTTGATCTGGGCTCGATACGGGGCAGTCCGGGTAGGCTAAGTGAGAGCAGGTTATGTGGTGCGCCTTGGCCTAGCGGCGAGTTGTCTTGGGACGAGTGGCGGAGGTAGGAGCAGTCCGAGTGAGTTTTCCGAGTTACCGATTCAGTCCTCCCTTCCACACGACAGAAAAACGGAAGAACGATTCGGAACAGAAAGCAGTACGGACATGGAATAATACAGATAAGAGCTATGACTAATTAGGATGGACATCGTAGGAGTCAATGTTACCTGTCAGCGAGTGTCATGGAGTATTTCTGCATGGCGCTGGTCAGGGAGAAGACGCCATGAAGGATGATAGGGCACATGATGATGACGATACCAAAGATGATAGCAATAATAATCATCTTCATCAACTCCTCCTTCTCCTGCTGATCAATGATGTTCAGGATCTTCTCGGCAAGTTTTTCCTGCACCTGGGGGATGAGAAAGAACATCAGGAACGTGAAATGAAAGGAAATAACCCTGTGAATATTCTTAGCGCTCGCTCCCTTCGTCACCGCACCGTAGGAACGAGCGGTAGGTGTACTCTAAAAACTAAGAGCTCGTTAATGAGCTCCTGGAACACTGAAACAGCCCACGCAGAGCACTCACACTGTACAGGCTCTTTACGAGCTCCTGGAACTCTTTAGCTTTTAGAGTGTACTGATTTCTTCAATTTTCGACCCCAACCGGGGTCTCTTTTTCAAGTGGAACTTTACAATCTGAAACTCTAGAAAAGACTTTTCTAGAGTAACGTTACAAAATCTCTCCATGCAGTGGCGAGATTTTGTAACGTTACAAAATCTCTCCATGCAGTGGTGAGATTTTGTAACGTTACAAAATCTCTCCATGCAGTGGTGAGATTTTGTAACGTTACAAAATCTCTCCAGTGGTTAAGTTAAAAAGAGTGCAGGCACGCGCCCCCTTGGAGGAAGTTGACCAAGTTTGCAGAGAACCCTCGTCAATGTCTCCTCCATATTTCCTCTGAACCGTTTGCCGATATCTCCAAAGGTTCAAGAGTTATTGCCATTTAGGCCCTCTTCCCTTTTTACCTGGGAGTGGAGATAAATTGTAACTTAGGTTTGTTACAAAAAATCTCCTGGCGATAAAGTGTAACAATGCCGAGGACTCCGGTTTGTATACGTCGGATTGTTCTCGTCCCTTTGAATAATATTCAACTCTGGAAGACACCACTGTAATGTACCTATGCCTACACGACTGTCAGCAGTAGGTTTAAGGAATCACCGAAGCAGTAGTTTCGCACAATCCATTGTAGCAGTCGAACACGCCGGTCAACTTCCAGCTCGGAGGTAAACCTGCCAACCACTAGGTGAGGCCGTAATGGAAATCCTCCATGGGCGGGGGTTAGGCCGTTCCATAACTGGGGGTTACTCCCACGTAGCCGATCGTCACGATGGCACTTTCTTGTGTAACCTCAGTCGCTAGGAGGGAAAGAACAGGGAGTGTATTCGAAGACATCAACCGATCTCTCAGCTTCCAGGATACCACTGTAGGCCTGCTTGATCGTTTTCTTACCTGATGAAGCTGTTCCATATAGAGGGTCATGCTATCATACCATCCGAACCCCCGGACCAGAGATCCCGCCTGGGAAGCATTGTTACTCCGTATTTCCTGTCGCATCGTCCCAACCACTCGGACGAAGGTCTCATTCCCCGTTATGGTGTCATCGTATGTTTCCTATAGGAGCAAAATAAATTTATACGGTGTAGGGAGGTTTAAGTTGCCAGTCCACTCGAGAGTTTACTTGCACAAGTTGGTGATCTGTCGTTTCGTGGATCGTAGCGTATCCTGCGGCAATCAGCACTGGTGGATTGGCTACAGAGAGTGAGAAGCTAGTAGCACACCAGGCGATATCGCACGTACCGATCTTCTCGGCAGCCAGCGCAGATTAGGCCATATCGGCTTCGGCTTCGCTGGCGAGAGGATTCCACGCATCGCTGTCCAGCGCACAACAGCGCACACTTGGCGTCAACAGCCGATTTTGCTCGCTGGTGATTAGATCGCTTGCGATATCGGCTTGTGTGTTGCTGACTACGTGCACGAAAAAGGTCTGACGTGGAGGAGAACCGTAGGTTGTTTAGAGGTTGGCCCACACTTGCGATTCTTTAAGGGAAAACTCCGATTTTATGTTCTTACCTGCACGAGATCAGAGTAATACCTCGCCGATTCAAATGTCACATTTCCCGTCTCCTGACTTTGCATGAAGACCAGATACTCATCAAAGTTCTCAAATCTCCCTTGGGTGAAAAAGATTGCACCGTATGCCCTCTCGAGCCCGAAGTTCTCGATAGCGTAGATGACCTCCAGATAGGCTGTCAGTGGCTTCCAAACGGAACCGGAACCTACGTCGGTCACGCTGGCCACCAACCAATTAAAGATGACGTGAATGACCTCGGCGTAGAAGCTGAGCTCACTCTTTACGGTCGTGTTCAGAGTGTCCAGTTCGTATCGATGTCTGTTGAGGTAGTTCATGAATCTTTCCTTTGTCGTGAACTCCGCCCTGGTATCGGCCAGTTTGTTATCGGCGGGCCAGAAGGACATGTTCATCACAGCCCGATCGCTGACTGGGTATCTCTGGATGAGCAGAGTCTTCGCCTCTTCCGGCGCGATGTCGCTGACGTAGAGGGCGCTCATATCCCGCTCCCTTTGCAGATTGTGAAGAACGTCACCAAGTTCTATGCTGAAATAAAGAGACGCTTATCAAAATTTCCAGTCTGCAAACCTGGGCCGTTCCGAAAACTACTCGGCCAACCTCGGGAGACTTTACTGCCGTTAGAGGCCACCACCAGTTAGCAGGCCTAAGACGTCATGGAATTTGACGTCACAGAGAAGAACTGCGCGTCACAACGTCATCCATAATGACGTGGACGCCGTGGCTTACGTCTGTGACGTAAATTTTGTGACGTTCTTGACCTGCTAACAGGCGACCTCTAACGGCAGTAAAGTCTCCCGAACTATACTTACCTGAACACAACAATCTGTCTCAGCTTGGAGACTTGTAGATGACTGTTGATCTTTGTGGCGAAGATATTTGTGGTGAGCCCCAGGAGAACCACGATGGGGACCATGACAATGGCTATCACCTTCATCATCTGGATCCTCTTGCCACGTTTGGTTATCGGGTTGCCTGGAAACAGAACGGAAGAGGGTTAGCCCCATCTGCACTTGTGAGAAAACTTTAGACAACTTGTTTTTATCAGAGAAATGACGACTGTCTACTGACCTTCACAAAGCCCAAACAGCTTGTTAGGTACCCTGATATGAAGCATATCAACAATATCTTCATCTAACTGGGAAGGAGTGAGTGAATTGGATGATGACTTCTGACTTCCGTTGCTCAGCCGTCGAGGGTGGCGACTTCCGTTTGGGTCTTGTTTGTCCGTAGCCATCTTGTTCAGGTCACGAGCAGCCCGTTGTTTGGACATCAACCACGACATTTTGAATGGTCTGTGAAAAAAAGGATGACACATGAAAGTGTCTATGCATGGTCGTGGGTGGCGGGCGATAGGCCTACGTCTGCTGGGTATAAACCGAAGATTGAAGATTTAAGATAGGTAAAAAACGAAGATTCATGCAGGTAAAAAAACCGAAGATTTCTCGATTACTACACAAGGGGTTAATATTCTGGAACCAAATTTTCCCCACGTCATCCACGTCCAAAAGGGAATATTTAGTGTCGTTTTCAACCCATCCATCAAGGGACAATGCACGTTATACATGTAGCATACAGATGGTAAAAAAATGTCTACGTCTACTCGGACAGGACTCTACGCCGCTGACGACGCAAAATATAAAGACACAGGTTTTCTGGTACACTCGTCGTACAAGATTGTCGGTGTGGGCCTAATCGCTAGAATAAACACCGAGAACGATCTCGGGTAGGCCTAGCGAATATGATACATGTATAGGCCTATCCACTTTAATCCGGGCATCCTCACCTTAACGTTTTTGACGTTTTCTTCTTCTCCTCTTCAGTTCACCCAACTCAGTGCGACAGAGATACTAGAATCATTTCGAAAATACCAGCGTCGTGGCCACACCAGGCATGGTGTAACCTCGACCCACTGCCTTCACAGCAGAGTCGGCCAAAGCATATTACGTGGGTTATCCCACTTGTTGACGAGGTTTGTGTAGGTGATAATTACCGCGGTGGGTGTTTAGCACCTTGACATTCATTGCGGTATCTGTGGATGAAAAATTTCTCGCCTTCGTCATGTCATGCCCGCCAGAAAGATGTTTTCAGATTTTCCGTGTTATACAATGTACATGCATAAAATCGCTTGCACCTAAACCCGTCGGCTACGAAGAATTTCCTTTTTGGCCAAGTGGTTGGCAGGTGGCCACCAAGCTGGAAGTTGAACAACGTAGAGCGCAGTTGGTACTTGGATGTGACCAGCCAGTATAAATAGCATAAACAGCCTTGCTGATACCAAAAACACCGCATAGAATAAAAATATCAACGTCATCGTGTTTGACTACTAGGCCCTATCTCATATCATCATCATTTTTATTGCAAAATGTCAGCATACAGCAAGACGGAATGTTTGGTTGTTCCGACAATCCGAGTGATATTCGAACAACCATGAAAATTCTCGGCTTCAGGGGTGGGGTGGGGGGTCTCCTACAACGTCCACCATAGGATCAACGTGTCCGTGCAGTAACAATGGACGAGACTGAGTCAATTTCCCTATTTTGACNCAATCCGAGTGATATTCGAACAACCATGAAAATTCTCGGCTTCAGGGGGGTCTCCTACAATGTCCACCATAGGATCAACGTGTCCGTGCAGTAACAGTGGACGAGACTGAATCAATTTCCCGAGTATTTTGACCAAACGAACGATGTAGCTGATGCATTTGACCAGACTGTGTTTCCCCTTCAGCGGCTGATATGATCATTCGTTCGTAACGCTGGTCGTCGCTTTGCGTCTGCAGGTTGAACCCCCCACCCCCACCCCACCCCCCGCCAAAAGGTTGAGAGCCCATGATATCTGTATCCAATCGATAGTTTAGGTTGTTCAGAGGAAAAGAACGTTCACTTTGCGATTTCAGTACTAATAATTTCCTTGGCTGTGTACTACACTGGCATCAGTTACTTTAACCATCTTCCCTCCGCCTACCACCTGTCCCACATATCCACGGTTAGACTTCCATATTTCGGTGGGTCGTTGAAATAGTCCTTCAGTACCTTGAATGTTACTGAAAAAACAAGGAATCATCTTTACGCGGACATGTTGAGTGAAGGTGGAGACGAATCAAGTGAAAGAGACACTGTATTCCTTACCTATCCTGTGCTAAACATACCCACGTTAAGGGAGACCTCTATTGACAAGGTCGTCAAACTACAGCTTATCAACCTCGCCCCATGTACAGTAACACTCGTTCCTAAGGTATCCACGTATGCATTGTACTGTAATCATACATTCTCCACCACTGGAGGGGGAGACAAAACTACGGTATTGGAGAAAGATGCAATCACCGGCGGTGGCGCCGGCTGTCGGCAATACGCGGAAATATCCTGGCCCTTTGAGAAAATTCAAGGCACCTCGGTGTGTTGTTTCCTGTCGATACCTTAACTTGAGGAACTTCCATGAAAATGTCGAGTGTATGCACATACCCCATTTTGATCCGAGTAGAACGGGGCACTCGCCCCATCGGAGTTTACGGTCGACTTTACCGGATGGTTTGGTGTTGTACCAGAACAGGACAGAGCCCATCTCTGGCTCCACGTACGTCTTCAACCAGGGGAAGACAACACCTCCGCCAACATCAACGTTATTCATCTGAAAATTGGTGATCACATTTTGATAACCTCTACTTTGAAATCCTCTTTATCCTCATTGCAAACATTGTGTTTAATGAGGATCTCGCATAACTTTTTATCCCGAAGGTCGGCGCTGCGAGCGGTTAAAACGAAGACGTTAACAAACAGAGCAAAGCAACGTAGTGACGTCGCGTCACGACGTCCTTGACGCAGTGCAACACGGACGAGACGTCGAAAAACGGGCACAACTGCTAACAGCGCCTCCTAGTGGCGGTAGTTCCGCAGGTACATTGGAAGTAAACTGGCCAGTTTCAAATCATTTTCATCTCAGAGACCAAATTAGCCCGTATCTGCAGATGTGCTTGGGCCCAAACGTTGATCGTAAAGCTCGAAGCGGCAGGCAAATGGTGATGGATGATGGATTTTTGGAGACACCCTGTAGGTGGTCTACTTACGAAGAGCATGAATGTTGAACTATTCTTGCCATGTGATGCAATGTCCGTCAAGTCATTGAAGGGGGATTTTGGGATCCCTGTTCCGTAGCCGAACGCCTGGAGTAGAGAAAATATCGGTTAGTTCTGGCTTGTATCTTCACCTAGACACCAAGCTTAACAGACGGAAAGTTGGATCTGCAGTCACCACTTGAAAAACTACCGGGAGCAGAAGTCCCGCTATGACTCCTGTAATGTCAGCTGAGTGCGTGTCACATGCGCCTCTTGTTCAACCATCGTTGCCGAACGAAAGCTTTGAAAACCGAAAATGTGTGGCTGAAGAGAGTCAGACAGCCTTGACCTCCATGTGTCAGCTATTGTCGCCTGGAAACGACATTCAAAATGGCTGCCGTTGCAGCCATCTTGTTGGAGCCACCACCGAAATTTCAGATCAAAAGGAGCAGTCAAAAGATGGCAGCAAAGTTCTAGCGGACCAATCACAGGAAAATGCACGTGAGTGGTGCTCGGTCAAGAATGAATGGGTCCGCTACATTGAATTGTGCCGTAGTGACATCTATTGGTCAACTCGCTGACAGCTCCTATTCTTCCAGCGGTTCATCCACTTACTAGAAACTGCGAATGACTCAAAGTGTAATCAACATTGGTGAGCTGCTTCAGTCGTTTGTGGAGGCCATCGACGAGGACATGGCTGTTGGTGAGACGAAGCCTGAAATCGGAACGACGGTGATCAGTTCGCTGAATTCGTTACTTTCCATTTTGATCGCACTCTCTTAAGCCAGCAGCACACACCAGGCGATATCGCAAGCGATCGGGGCCGGCCGCGTAGAAACTCCGCCAGTGCTTCGACAGCCTATTGGTGTTAAAATACATGGAAAAATGTACAGCACTATCGGCAGATGGGCTCCACTAGCACTAGCGGAGTTCCTATGCGGCCACCCTTGGTCGCCACCGAGTAAAATCGGCTGTTGACGCCAGGTGTGCGCTGGACAGCGATGCACGGAATTCTCTCGCCAGTGATGCTCGCCCAATGTCAAACAATACCAGAACCGACATCACCCAGTCTGCGGTGGCTGGCGAGAAGATCGGTGGCTGGTAGTTCGCTCCTGATATCGCCTGGCTATGTGTTCAGGGCCTCCCGTCGCATGCACGCCACATTCAGACTGCTACAGGCCTTTGTCTTCATTCCGCTGGATGAAGCTAGACCCCCTGGTACAACCTACCACATTCTTTCTTTCGAGTATCCTCTCGACGAAATCACCGAATCACGAAGCTGAAATATCAAATGTGGTTTTCTGAAGAAACAGATTGGTGATAGGTTCTCAAACTGAGGTTACCGTTGATTGGACGTCTTTGAACATACTATTAGTTTTACTCAGACGTGGCATCACCAACAAGAGACTGATCATCAGTCCAAGGAGACTTCCAGGTATGGCAAGCCAAACGTTGCAATATTCAATACTACAAAATATTTTTGTACCAAAAATATATTCATTCATGAATGGTAAATATTCATTCATGAATGGTAAATATTCATTCATGAATTGTAAATATTCATTCATGAATGGTAAATATTCATGAATGAATGGTAAATATTCATTCATGAATGAAAAATATTCATGAATGAAAAAAATATTCGTTCATGAAAAAAAATTACTTATTTATGAAAAAAATATCACACATAAAAAATCATTGTCGCATACAAATATTTTACAATGCACATAAATATATTGTTTATTGAATATTGCAACGTTTGGCTTGCCATATCCAGGCACAGAAATCTGGAGTTCGTGGATTTCTCTAAGCGATCGGTGTCTGGGATGATATTAGACCTATCGAGGCAAGCCTTCACCATGGCCCATGTCAGATTGAGGCCCTTTCCCTTGCTGTTCTGAAAAATATCTCATATTCACCAATTCTTCGGTGCCATTTTTGATCATCTTGGTAAGCGTCGCATTGACAGCATTGTGATACATGACAATCCTCGGTTTTTTCCGGAGAACTTCGACTCTGACTCGGGTGAATGGATTTCTGTGGCGATTCTGATAGTAGCAAGACAGCGTTCTGACGGGCTGAAAAAGACAGTAGTCACAATCAGCTGAGTAGCCAATGATGCCAACCATTGCCGTTCTCTATCAGATGCTTCTTAATTCCCTCCCAACGCCATCTTAGGTCCAATCTGTCCCTGCAGACTGTGTCCTCTTCACCCCTGCGTAAGTTTCTTCGTCAGAAGAACAAATTGTTTGAAGTCGGGGATGACATCCATGGGTCGGTCGATGAGGCTGGGGACGAAATACCAGGTTCCGTCATGCAACACGGCGAGAGTGGGAGATTGTATCAATAGACGTGTAACATAACACGACACATGATGACCAATAGCCAGATTTATACGTTACCTGCTTAATTTTACCGCTGCAAAGACCCTCGTACAATTTCAGAAGCTTCGACGTCGGTTCAGATGGCTTCAGTTCCTTCTCAGTGTAACTGCCATCTCGCAACACCCTCTCGTAGAACGTGACGTCGTTGGCTGCCGATCTGCTGTTTGGATCTGAAGAATGAGAGATGAGGAAGGAACGTTCTGGGGTGGAAAGATGAGGCCACTCTGTGACCTTGTCGGACGAAGTGGTACAGACTTGTCTTGTCGATAACATTGTTTTTGCAGCCTCCCAAAAAAGTTGTGTGTCAGATCAGGCCGTGGACCGGGCAGTTTTGCTCTCAAAGTCACCCGTTTATTTCCATGAAGAGAAGTTTTGATTGTTGTGAGACCATTTTTATATGTTAAAGTATAT
>NMRB01000189.1:504524-536250 GCA_002633025.1 Notospermus geniculatus | reverse complement strand
TTTTCCAGTTTGAGTAGATAGTGCCAATATCTGTAATGTCAATCAAAAAGTGTGTGCTTTTAATTTCACCTTCATTCTTTTCCATTTTTCCACTTCCAGCACTTCCGTTATAATCTTTTTGGCCAAAGGCGAGGGCAAGGTGTCAAAAGACGGGCACCTGGTCTGGCAGTCCCTGTGATGCCCTGTAGCAGTCGGACCGCCGGCTACCCACCAGCACAGCAATATTATCCCCGGGGGCCTGGTTTAGCAGTACCTGTCGCTGCGCAAAGCAGTACATCATATTCATGTTAGTATACGGTAATAGTCAGTTTTCATGTATTTTGTTGGCCTTTTCTTTATTTTTTACATAGGCTACTGGTCAATTTATGAGATGCAGGCTAGGCCTACTCCACAGATGTATTTGAGACAGCACCTCTTCTGAGAATCTAGGTTGTTACTGATTGATGTACTTTTAACTTATTTTAGGTCCTGCTCCACTCTTAATGCCCGCCGATGTTGCTGTGGCGTCGTCGTCTTCTGTGCCGGACAATGACTCTGACAGTAAGTGGTTGTTAAATATTGTAAAATGTTTATTCTTTTCGGTTTGTTAAATATTGCCCCTGGCGATTGTTACAATATTATTGACAGATAATGGTTTTAAAATGTATTGTTTTTGTTTTTTTAGTGTCAGACTTACCGGTAGCATCAGCTAAGGAACCAGTTGCAGCACAAGTTCCAATGCTACATGTACCACAATCCAGTCAACAGCAGAACTATAAGGAAGGTAATATACATTGAAATAATTGAAATAATTGTGTAGATGTAGTAAACTCTGGCACTGTAGGATGTATGGAAAAGTGTTGGTTGTGTAAAATGTCAGCTTAAGAGTTAACTTTCAATTAGATACCATAGTGATGCTTACTGTTGTCATTGAAACTGATGGCTTTTAATGCACATTTTTTTGAATGAAAATTATGCCTGACGGATTTAAACGTATGATTATTTTATTTTTCTTCTATTTTTCTTGTATAGTGCCTGACCTGCCAGCAACAGTAGATTTATCAGATTCACTCAGTGTTGAGGGGGAGAATGAGGAAGGTAAATATTGGAAGTAGATAATAATTTATATCATTTGTTATTTAATCTATCTGATGTGATTTAATCTATTTTCATTTGTATTTGTTTTTCTTGTGTAGTGCCTGACAGCGCCGTACCATCACCGTCACCATCACAAGATCGTTTATTGACTAATCCGCATAAGAAGTCTAAGAAAGGTGAATTTCAATACGGTATTTAATAATTATGTACCTGTATTACATCTCAGTGGTGTCATGTTGTGCAGTGTAAATAATGATGGTACCGGTATTACGACAACTGGTATGAATGTGGTGTTTTCCTGTGATCTTTTTATAATGTGTTAGGGAAGGCCTAACTAATTTTTTTCCCCTACAATTTCAGGTAAAGTCGTCAACAAGGAGAGTGACCATGGCAATTTATGTGGTAATAAGGAAAAAGGTTGGTGTTGGTGTTGGTGTTGGTGTTTTGAAGCATTTTAGTTAGTACTGTTGTGGTATTTATGTGGTCTTTATGTGTTTCAATACATGTAATCATATTGTCTGTGATGTCATTGTACTTGTAGGTTACAAATGTTCGCATCTGTTTGAATTATGGTCTGATGCACTGAGTAACACATCAATATCAAGTTCTTCACGTCAAGAGTGAATTTGTTATCGAAATAAAGTGCCAAGAACGACATACCAAATTATAATATACGAAAAGTCGTCTGACTTTCTCACTGTAATGTTTGTGCAGGATACTTATTAAGTAAATCTTGACCAGAAAGTACCCGAGGAATACCCTGTTTTGGGGGTTGAAAGTTACCGTAATTCTGAGACAACTTTCCGTATTTTATCAACAGTGAATTTGAAATGTAATTTCTTGTGATATGATTTTTTTTCTTTTTAAGCAATTGCTGCCGTGCATAAGCATTTCAAAGAGTCATTAGGGGATGTCTGCCGGCTGAAGACGGTTGTCGATGTCGTGAATGGTTTGTGTTATTTTTGTTGTTGTATTTCTTAACCCTCACTGCCAAAAGGTTTGAGTGGTCCAGATTTTCATTCAACATTCTTTTGAGTGTCAGTATTGCAACTTTTTTTCTCTTTGCAGGTGAACTAGGCCTTGGAAATAGATTATCCAAAAATGATGTTGTTGCTTTGGTTGAAGCGGAATTCCCCTTAGCTTCCATAAAACAGAGGCATAGGATGAGAACATCAGATCGAACGCGATTGTATCCTTTGACTTGTGTAACGCATATGTCAATCTTTTGAACATTTTCCACTTCGAGCAATACATTGGCTCTCATATGTGAGGAGTACAAGACTTGTGTGAGACCCGTTTCACTTCATCATCTTCACAGGAGTAAAGGTCAGGTGAACACACGCTGTTGTGTCATTTGTCAGATTGACAACGGTGCATGTTACGTTGTGTGGGATTGTTTTTTTTTCGCCTTCATGTTTTGAATTCACCTGTTATTTCTTAACTGTTTACAGAAAATGTTTCCTGAATATTCGGCAGATAAACAGACATGAAGAAGTTGAGAGTATGCTGACGCCACTTGCTGAAATGTCCTCTGCCACTGATGACATCATGCAAAAGGTGTAGTAAAATTGTTGTTTCTCATCAAGTTATTTGAATTGTTTCACGCATAATGCATAGTTTGTAACTCTTAACATTTTTTTGATGTGTAAGTAATTTTTGTCGTGTTTGTTTCAAACATTATTGAACTCATTTGTAGTTTTGTGATTAATGTGTTGTGTTGCATTACAGGTTGCTTCTTCAATTCAAAACTTGCTCATCAAAGACGATGATGACAAGGCCCAGTTACAAGCTGAGCTTGTGAACTGCAAAAAACAATTGTCATGTTATTGTTTTAAAATATCAGAATTAGAAGGAAGATTGTCAGCCATGGAAGAAGATGTTGAGGTCATCCGAACGGAATTAAGTCCGCAGCAGGTTGGTTAATAGTACAATTACAATACATATGAGTTGTGGAATTAATACCACTACTGATTATTCAGATTTGTGTTCATGTGAATGCCTTTATCTTTCCAGCTAAAGCAATTGAGGTCTGAAATTGCTGAATTTGAAGTGATGGCAACAGTGGGAGTGCGGTGTTTCAATGATGACGAGCCATTGAAATCACTATTTCTTGATGATATTATCGAAAAGTTTATGAGTGCCTGCCCACTGATTCATTCATTCGTCGAAGCAATGGTAGTAAGCCATTCTACAGCACGGAACAAATCATCCGGTATGTGATATGCTGCATAATATAGTACATGTATAAACATTTCTACCACTATAATTCCATCGATTATTGCTAAAAAAAACGGTGCCTTTTGTGTCCTTATACATTATGTACAATACATGTTCGTTCATTCATGCATTTACATGTGCATTTATTCATTCCTTTAAGGGAAACAATCAGCAAACCAGAAGCTGAAGATGTCGCTGCCTCTGATCAATGCACTTCTTGAACTGCGTAGCCAAAGGACCAAGGCGGATTTTTCCTTCTTGTTTGGCCTTTTGATGTTTGGCTTGGGAGCCGGCAAGACAGTAATCCGTTTCCTTGAGTCCATTGGATTGACCAAATCCTATGACACATAGTAAGTTATGTTGATTCATTTTTAGAACATTTATTTTGATTAGTTTGATTTCAAATTATGTTTCCCACGGATGGATGATTAAACCTCAAGTATTGGTATAATCATTACACTCTTATTTTCCAGTCGTAACTACATGTCAGAGAGATTGAATGCATACTCGAAAATTTTGAAAGAAAAATTTCCAACAGACTGTCCGATCATCATGATGTATGATAATGTCAACCTCTATAAAGGCAGGGCAAGGTAATTTTTGAATTTTAGTTTATGTTTAAAACCATGTGGTTCGCTCTTTATCAGTACCGTAAGATGAATATTTCCAATTGTTGCACAAGTTAGTTCATTTCTCATAAGCGCCTTAAAAAGTCATTCCCTATTTTTCCAGATATGTTAGAATTAAAAAGTCTCTGGTTCCCATAATGTGGAATTTTACTGTTGAGGCAGTAATGCAGCCCAAGATTGCCGATGTAAACTTTGCGTCCCTTGGTCCTGTGAATGCAAATGACGTCAAAACCTTGAAGATTGATGATATCAAATCAGGTAGGTTTGATTGACAGATTGATTGACACATTCATTGTCTTTCAATTTGGAATTTATATTTAGTTCGATGTTTGGCAATACGTTTGAATACAGTTAGTGAAATCGAAAGTTAAATTTGATTAACAAAGATCCTCATAACAGGTAAGTGATAGCTTGTGTAATCAATTTAACCAAAAATAGAAAAGAGAGGATTATAGCTTTTGTCTATTCATATACTGGACATTCATTGTGAAAGTTAAGTACCGGTATCAATTTAACCAAGCCTTTCATTGGCTATTGCCTCCCAATAAAATGGAGTAACAATAGCTGTGTACGGCTGACATAAAGTTTGTCGGAGAGGCAGCCCAGTAATAATGGGCAGTATACATGATATAGGACCCCGTGTGGTTCTAGAAGGCGACAGAGAATCATAGTAATGTGAGGCACTGTCGGACCCCGTGAGGTTCGAGGTGACGGAGATTTTCCTGCAATGGGTAGCACTGTCGAACCCCGTGTGGTTCAATACGGAAAGTAATCCAGGCAATTGTTGGCAGTATCGGATTCTTTGTGGTTCTCGAAGGTGACAAAGCTAACCTACTAATGGAGGACAATTTTGGATCCCGTACTGTTTTTGAAGTTGTCCAAAATATCCCTGCGATTGGACAGCTGAGCAATTGTGTGTTGCACGCCTAATAATTGAACAAAAGTGAGGAACATCAACATAGGATTTTAGTGGACACGTTTTACTGACAGATGTGGAAGTACGTGCTTCTTTATACACTGGACTTACATAGATGTCGGTGTTAACAGCTGCAAATGCAAAGTTTTGATGTGCACATTATTCAAACGAGTGGTTCATACCTGATACTGTTGATTGAAAGGATGTAATTTGATTCAAGGATGTCATTTAATTAAATTGATTCTGTTTATGTCTTGTAAGAAATACATTCGACATGTACAACCAGTATGTGGTGTAGTGTAAATTTCATTGGAATAAAATGATTATGAATACCTTTTCTTTTGACTTGTTGTTTTCGTCGGAGGCAATTGAAGGTTGCACACCCTATCCCCCATTCCCTTGCTGTTGAAATGGACAAGATGTGACAACAGCAGGACATTACCGGGACATTATGACAAATTCTGTTGCCTGCAGCAGACATACCACCAGCTAATGGCTGACCTCATGAGGTCAACACCACCAGGTCACTGTTTCATAAAGTCAGGCTGAGGTAATGGTACCATTAAGTTCAATGCATTTTCAATTTGTTTTAAGGTACCATTAACTTGAAGTCACTTTATGAAACAAGCCCCCATTTGAAAAGAGTTACGTTATACATACACTTCATATACGCATAACCAAACCACTGCCATCAGGTGCGGTGCTGAATTACACGTTTCACCCGAGGACATGACATAGTCGCAATTGCAGTGCATACCAGCACAACATCCATCCAGACAAAAACACGGTGTGATAGTTGCACACTTCAAGAATCCCACCTCTGCCATCACAACAGTATGAGTGGGCCACTAGAAGAGAATGTCAGATTGTGGCAAGTCATTTGCCATAACCATACTCAATGAGGAAAAAAAGAAAGGTAAATTACAATGTCAATTTCTTTATTTACACCAATTCAATACAACACAATATTTTGCTGTCAGTTACATCAACATTATGTGTACACAATTCGTACATCACACATTAGATTCTGAATGAGGAAAGAAGGTAAATTACAATGTCAATTTATTTACACCAATTCAATACAATACAATATAATATTTTGCTGTCAGTTACATCAACATTATGTGTACACAATTCGTACATCACACATTACATTCTTAATAACTCATTCTCAATCAATCTCATTAAATATGATGTAATCATGCAATGGATGATAAATAAAAAGTCAATTTCCTGAATGTTTGCGAATTTTCGACCCCAACCATGCCAACCGGGGTCTTCTTCAGGCTGGAACTTTACAATCCGAAACTCTAGAACAACTGTTCTAGAGTTTCAGCCTGAAGAAGACCCCAGTTGGGGTCGAAAATTCACAAACATTCTGGAAATTGATTTTTTATTTATCATATATTGTGTGTCAATTTATGTGCTTGCCTTCTCTTTGCATGCAGTGGATGAAATAATTTAAATCGGCTGATTTTAATACATTTCAGATAACCATCCTCAAATGAAGAAACTACTTGAGGAACACAGTGACAGGATGCTGTTACATTACATCAAGGAGACGGGAGTCATCAAAGCAGAAGATATTGAAAAATGTGATTCTCTCAGTATCCAAAAGTTCTTGTCCAATGTAGATAATGCATCTTCACATTCATGTAATTCAAACTCAGGTATTGTCATCAACATCCCTCCAATACCACTGGAGTACCCTGAAACCACTTTTGTAAAAAGTGATGTATTTCTCATGCCACTTTCAATAGAGGATGAAGTCACAACTTGTGGCACATACAGTATATTGGAACATTTGTCAAAAGAGTTGTCCATTGTTCTTGTTGAACCAACAACCAGTCGGGTTTTTGACATCAAATTAGCTCGGGAAAATTATCTTTTGGAACTTAGAATGAGGGAACACAGGGAAAACCAGCAGAAATTGAGGGACACAATTTTGAGTAGGGAAAAGTCAATTGATGGGGCTGACATGGATGATTTTGATAATTTGGATGACATTGAAATTCGACCAGAAGAACGTAGTTTCCTTCAACGGAAAAAGCAAGTTGATAACGATATGAAAACACTGTACAGAGATCTCAGTACAAATATGCCAAATGGCGAAGATGAGGTTGACAACTTTTTAGCTGGGCAGCAGCATCGCTGGTTTGGTTTCCTTGATTTGTATGGGCGGAGTATATTGCATGTGGCTGTAGAGGAGGACAATTTGAAACTGGTTAAAGCTCTGCTACACAATGGTAGTTTAATCAATGCTTCAGAAGGATGTGGTGCCACACCACTTAGTCTAGCCATTCTGAAAAAAAATGCTGAAATGATGAATCTGCTATTGGATTACGGAGCAGAGCCAAGTGGAGAATGCATCTCAGACACTTTTCCTAAGCCAATTGACCTTGCAGAGAAGATTGGCGCTGATGAACTCATTCCAACATTGAAAAAATTTGAAACAAACCAAATGTTGGAAAGTGCCAGAATTCTTGGCCTTTTTGGAATCATGAATCACAGCCAACAGTATCAAAGTGATACACAACATGCATCACCACATTTGAGTACATGTAATGAAAATGCTAGAAAATTCAACCTCACCTTCGGCGATCAAAAAACTGCTCAAAATATAAGAAGTGTAAAAAATTCAACACTAGGCAAATTTGCACCATTTTCTGAAATGCTTGGTGATTTCCACTGTCGGGGTTATCACATGGAATGTGTCAGTCAAATTATGGCCCAAGTAGGGATGTTTGAGGTTGCTCAGAATGTACTTGGGAGGAAGAAGATAACCAGAGAATCTTTCAAGAAAATATTTAAGGAGGGCAATTTTGAGAGAAACTTTGATTTCTTGATGGACTACACTCATGGTCTTGGTCTTGCTGCTGCCTTGGAATTTAAAAGGTCTGCAGACTTCCCTTCTGATGCAGAACTTGCGGAATGTTTACAGCAGGATGGATGCCACAACAGTATAATTCTGAGCAATTTCAAACATTGGCTGCTGACACATTCCATGACTGATAGTACATTTTCATTCTTTGTACAATTCATTCAAAAGCATGGTCCACTGTGTCTGTTGTTTAATGAGGCTGTGAGGAATGGCAACAGTAAAACTCTTGAGGCTGTATACATGGAGTTGTTGCCATTGTTCACATCACTTAATCATCCTAGGTATAAAGATGAAGTTCTGAATAACCTCATCTCTATATATTACATGATACCCAAAGAGGTACTTGAACTCTACCGTCTGAATAGAACTGTCAGTATCAATGGACGGAAGCACCACAATGTGGCAGTTGATGAATTTGTCGAGATGTGCTGTGTGAAGCCACTTAAGAAATTTGCCAAGAAACACAGCACTCTTCATATGTTGCAATTAATCATGACTAGTATTCAATTATTTGAAGATGTAAGATCATGTTTTGAACGAGAGTTTGACATTATATCTAGGAAAAAAAGTAGCAAACCAGACAGTCATTTAGACAGAATCAAGATTGCCTGGTTTGCTCTTCAGCATTCCTTTTATGAAGACACAGGTCGCGACACAGTGACATGTTTCAACTCTACAAAACTGCTGCCGAGGAAACTTCAAAATCCTCAGGCTGAAGGGTACAGTTTCTTTGAGAAAGAAGAAAACTTTACTGCTCATGTTCACCGCCTTTTCCCAAATTTGGAAATATGAATACCTTACATGTACAATCTGACGTGAAGGGTTGAATATGAGCAGTCAGTCGTGCGTACAATCCTTGAAAAATGTTTCTGGTCCACTCAATCAAGCTGTTTTCTTTCTTGTAATTTCTTCCCCAATCCAATTCAATGTCAGTGTAATACAGCTTCTGTTTCAAATTTCATTTCACAGAGCCACTTGCGCTTTGGAATCACGTGTATTCATGTGAAATGAGATTTGTAACTGGAGCTGTACACAGACAATGAATTGGATTGAGTAAAAAGGTCAAGGAAAAAAATTAACTTGATGATGTGGACCAGAAACATTTTCCCAACATTGTGTTGCCAAAAAATCAGAACAAATTAATATTCTGATTCAGATCTTAAATTGATCCATCACTGCATGACTTGTGTACTGTAAGCGGGACTGTAAGGCTGATGATAAGGTTGGTGATGGAATCATCACCCGGTGTAAATACATTGTATCATAGTCGTATAAATGCAGTTTTACCATTGTGGTAAATATTGTGAGTTAATGTATCATTCATCTTATGAATCTAATATTAAGTGATACTACATTGACAAGTGCTTGAAATTAAGGCCACAGCCTGGCTTTAAAATGCCACATGTTTATTTCCATGAGAATAAAATCAATCTACTACACCTACTGTACATTTAAATCATCTAGAACCAGTTTCTTTGTGAAGCTAAAGCCGGTAAAGGCGGTGAACATGAGCAGTAAAGTTTTGTTCTTTCTCCAAATTTGGAAATATGAACACCCTGTGACGTGTGACCCTCCATCACCAAACCAGTCGCATATCATTCAGAAGGTGAACTGCAATTAACTAATATGACACCAGACGAGGAAGAAATAAATTATTTCAGATTTCATAACAGACAGACATGCGACTGGTTCGGTGACCTTACTAGTGTTGGTCAACTCACTGACAGCTCCAATTGTAATAATGCACGAATTTTTACAGGGTTTGTTCCTTATGAAAGGAAATCTTTTGGGTTTTCTGACTGATGATAGTTATCACAAAGTTTCCTTTCATATGATTTTAACCCAGTCGGAAGTGGTGCAGTTTATATCTTAAAGTCAGGTGTACCGGTACATAAACTTCTGTATAAAGCAATGCACATGCATGAGAATGAATGATTTGTAATATAAAGAAATAGTTTGGTTAACATTTAGAAATGAAATTAAATGACTGGTTCACAGAACCAGAGACATTTCTCCCCAGGGCCCGTACGCATAGGTGGAATAATCTTATTCCAGGTATAACCTAACGTTACAACGTAAAGCTATACCTGGAATAAGCTTATTCCTCCTTTATGCATACGGGCCCGGGAGTGCACAAGAAACATACATTACATACATTGTATCATTATAAAGGAATGAAACATAAAGGTTTAACTGCAAACGATGAAGTAACTTAGGGATACACTTCATCATACATATGTCGCAAGCATCACAAGTTCCATTGTATTCTTCACCAAAGTAATGAAGAATAAATTTACGCCTACAAGATTTACTGAGGGCGAAGTCTGTAATAGAATTCAATTTAACTCGTTTTTAAGTTTGTAAGTTGAACCTTTATGCTTGATTTCTTTATGGTATCATTGAAGTATCATTTTTCTTCATTAATCATCACTATTGAGGGGCCGTTCACAATTATCAACATTTTCACAAGTGTATTTAAGAGTACACTTTTTACAGAACCCCCTCCCCAAAAGCGTACAAGGAAAATGTTGATATTGTTCTATTTTTAGATAAACATTTTGAAAAGTGTACACCGAGGGTCAACCCCCTATCCCCTAGCGTACTGTTTGTACATTTGTGGAAATGTTGATAATTGTGAACGGCCCCTACGTCTATTAAGGAAATGGTCCATTGACCATATGGTCACAGTATTGGAAGTAACACTGGATCACTTAATGAGCAATCTGGGTCAAATCACTCCCGAGTTACAGTACTTTGATGATTATTGAGTTATGCCACCTGGTGGCCATTATCATATACGGTATGTGATCCATCACATCAAGTCAGGAATCAAGTCACACAATATAGGCCTTTGAACCAGAATGAACTATTTAAAATAACTCCTGGAGATAAAGGAAGAAATGTACATATTTTACAAAAGGCAGACAATAAGCCTAGGCCTACTGAAATTGACAAAAATGTTGTGGTCGCAATCTGCCAAGTTCAGAGCGACTTAATACCTGATTTGATGTGAGAGGTCACATAATAATTGGACATCTGATAGGGCCAATACTTCACATGACTGTACATACCCCTAATCAATGCACTGCCCGAGTTGATCAACCAAAGGATCAAGGCAGATTTTTCTTTTTTGATGGGCCTCTTGAATTGGATGTTTGGTTTGGGAGCTGGGAAAACTATTATTAGATTCCTGGACCTATTGCCATATTCATAAAACCCTTCTAGGCTTAGCTGCCTGCTAAAATGCCTAGTTTGTACAGGCCAATGTTCAGGGCGAGTTAAAAAAAGGTCCTCCAACTTTCTTGGCCTACCATACAATGTTTATTACAGGTACTGAAACATAAATGGTGCCATCATTTCCTATGGATATTTAGTAAGTTTAGTAAAATCACGCATGTGGTCACCATAGCCAATTGTTACAGGGAGACCAGGAATGCAAGTTACATAATGTTGAAGCATTGGTATTTTTGGTCAATGCCACATGTTTATTTCCATGAGAATAAAATCAATCTACCACACCTAATGTTGAAGCATTGGTATTTTTGGTCAATGGGCCTCTTCCCTGATCAATTATGGGGAGTCACTGATTAAAATGTGTTAAACACCTCAGCTTCAATAACAATATCGATTTTGTCAAGTAATTTCCTTCTTGTTAGTCATGTGACTTGTGCAAACATGGAGTGCCAGCAGTCAGAAAGCCCTATGTTGTGTAACTTTCATTTTTGGTCACAGTGGAACAATGGGCTCTGATGACCATATGTGTTAGTGTAAACGTCAGTAGGAAAAGGATGGCACCATTTATGTTTCAGTACCTGTCAAAAACTTTGTATGGCAAGCCATGAAAGGTGAAGGAACATTTTTTTGGGACTTGTCCTGTACACAACTACATGTAGCAGCCAACTAAGCTAGGAAGGTTTTATGAATGCTGTGGAGTTTATTAAATTATTCTAATCAAATCCTACAACACATAGTCATAGTAAGTTATGTTTGACATATCATTTGGTTTGTTTCCCTGGGAATAGTCTGCCACAGCTAGCTACGGTTGGCTTCTCACATTTTTACAACATCTAGTAGGCAATGACATGTATGATGAAACAACGAAGGAAATAACAGTCAAGATTCGTGTTATGAACTCTACCTTCAATCATGATTTGTTGAAATCACTGAAAGGAAATTCAGCTAACATGGCAACTTTCCCAAGGACTGTAATGACATGACTAAACAAACATTGCAGGATGATTATCATTCTGATTCATGAGCTCCATGTGGTCTGCATATCATGACCGGCATGTGTCTGTTTGAGACAATGTTACCATGTTTTCAGATTCATTTATACAGCATTCACCAACTGTGAATGCCAGCGAGACTTCGTTAACTGTTTTGAGCTATTTTTTTGAACAAATGAAGATCTGCATTGAGGATGCAATCTCACTTAGACTCAGGAAGAAATATCTAGTTGCATTCATGAAGAAGAAGGTCCAGAATATGAAGTCACTGGGTGGCAGAGATTTCCCTGCAATGGGTGATGCAAACATTTAGGTATTTATTTAGTACACAAAATTTTAGACCCCATACTGTGGACTTTTCCAGGCATGTCAGGCGCTTTTGACTCAAAGTCCCTTAAGTGAATGAGCTAGATCCTATGTGTGAATAATCTATTATATTAGATTATCCGCAGTTAAATCTCACTTCACATATTTTAACAATAATCACTTTTCTGTCATTTGCAAAAGTTTAAGACCACTTGTAAATTTAGGTGGCTTTTCTGTCAGTGGCATGCATAATACATTAGATTACTGAATGATTACACATGCAAAAAAAGCACAAAAGAAATCAATATATGATCAATAAATAAATAAATCAAAGTCGTCTCTAAGTTCACAAATTTTTCGACCCCCCCACTGGGGTCTACTCAAGGTGCCTTCGAGTCGCAGTCCCAGAAGTGAATGAGCTAGATCCTCCATGTGGATAGTCTAAGCCAGGATAATCTAGCCTAAACCTAACCTATCCTAAAATCTAATGTAGTCTAACTTAACGTACGGTAACCTGACTTAGCTCTGTAAGGGTGGATAGACTAATCAAGATAGTAAACTCCGCTAAGTCTAGTCTAATCTGCATCCTAACCTCAAAAAGCTGACATAAACTAGTTTCTAAGTACAAATAGTCTAATCTTGTACTGACCAAATCGATACCTTATTTAGATTGTCCATACTAATATAACAGTAACATAAACTAACAAGAAGTAAATAAGTGCGATCCTGACCTCAGTGAGGATAAAATAATTTAGATAATCTTGGTTTAATCTAAACATAACCTAACCTACCCAAAGTGAAGTCAGTAATATTGATAGCCTTGTCTATTCTAGCATAATGTAACCTAACCCAACTTAAATCTATTCTGAGTGTGGATAGTTAAATATGTCTGATCAAATCTAAGCTAACCTCAGTGTGGATAGTCAAATCTTGATAGTCGTGTCTAGTCTAACATGACCTAACAAACCAAACCTAACCTTAGTCATGTGATAAAAGACAGTAATATGTTGATAGCTGTGTCTATTCTAATGTAATCTAGCATAAACATAACTTAATCTATACTGAGTGTATACATGTCACCATGCCAAATCTAAGCTAACCTTAATGCAGATAGTCAAATCTTGATAGTTGTGTCTAGTCTAACCTAAGCAACCCTAAAACCTAACACAACATAATATACATCCTAATCTAATCTAATCTAATCTAATCCTAATCTAATCTAAATAGTCTGATCTGAACCTAACAATAAACTAACCTAGGTCCTACGTGCGGATCAGATTATCCGCACTTAGGATCTAGCTCATTCATTTTTGGGACTTCAACTAGAAAGTGCCAGGAGAAGACCCCGGTGTGGGTCGAAAAATTACAGGTATTGGAGACGACTTTGATTTATTTATTTTTGAATGATTACATACTGTGGTCCATAACATCAGAGTGTTGTGTAATCATTCAATGATACAATGCAGTGAACGGCACTGACAGAAAGCCAACGAAGTCGACAAATGGTATTAAACCTTGGCAGAATAATCTAATTCATTTCCGATACTCCAACATCTGTCGAATGAAAGGTGCTGGGGACTTAACAGAGGTTTTCAACTTTGGGGAAATCTCGGAAAGTACGAAAACTATCTTCTTGAAACTTTCATGGTTGATACTTTGGTCCATATCAATCATCATGATATAATATCAACCGGCTCCTTCTACTGTTTCACCACTTTCTGTAATTAGTACTTTAGAGCTCTGTACGGGAAAGCAGTCATCAGCAGTTTGTTTCAAAACACTATCTATGTACAGCCTGGACTATGTACTGTCACATCAGCCAGTAAAAAGTGAAGTTTTTCAAACAGGGATAGTTGAAAATGCATCATTTTTACCGTAAGATTTCTCAAGTTTCTGTTTTATTCAAGGGCTGCACTGAGTAGCCTTATTGGCAGTAGGCCTAAAAAGCCATTGTGCAAAGGGGAATGGACTGACCAATTCTTACAGAGGGGACAGGGTTCCCTGCCTATTATTCCATAATCTGTAACAGCTTGTAATGGTCAAATGATTCTTCCATATATCTGGGCCTTTTTGAGTGTTTCCGATAACAGCAGAAATGAACAGGGGCAGGTCTCCTTTCTGTGTGGTTATTTTTCCAAGCAGTGTGTCTAGTCAAAACATAACAGACATGTGATGTCACTGTCCTTAAACTTGCAAAGAGTTCACTTGACATTATTCAATTCATCACCCTTGCCCTCCATGAGTGGTTGTCCATGTATTGTTGTTGACCTGTTATGTCAAGACTTGTAATCATGCATAAAACCATGTGGCTCAGACTTCAGTAAAGTTGAAACTGGGCAGTTTAACCGATATTTCCATCCTTTTAAAAGCACTGTCATGATAGAACTTGTTTGTTTTCTTTTGGATAATCTTATTCAACATGATCCCAAGGATATTCAGCCAAACTCTCAATGGAATATATTGATTCCTTCACCAATTTTTTAAGGCATTCAAAAGTACTAATTACAGTAGTGAAACAATAGAAGGAGCTGGTTGATATTATGTCATGATCAATGATATGGACCATAGTGTCTACCGTGAAATTTTCAACAAGATACCTGTAGTACTTTCCGAGATTTCCCCAAAATTGAAAACCTATGTTAAGTCCGCAGCTTGATTCAATGGACCAGAGGTATTTAACCAGGCATGAAAATGTAACATTGCTTTTGTGAAAATATGTTACCTGTCACTTAAAAAGTGGTATTAATCGCACAGGGTGTGAACCAGTAAGGATACCATGAAATGAAATGGTCCATGGACCATGTGCTCACGCGTCTGGACATAACAGTGTAATGACAGAGAGAGGTACATGTACACTCATCCCAAAAAATAAATGGACAGTGGTTTTTTAACTCTGTACAGGAAGTGATGCATAATTTTGGGTTCTAGCTAAGATATATGGCCCTTCAACATCTCTTGCATATGTCCAAGAGCAAATTTTAAGGAAAAAAATAAAATATCGTGAAATTATCACTGTTTCAAAATATCATTGAAAATGAGATTTTTGAAATCTTGAAGTTGTAGTTCATGAATCTATGAAGAATTCTAAGACTCATGGTGAAGAAATTGCTGAAAAATATTTGCCCTATTCTGTGTTATTCAAGGAATTATGTATGAAAAACGGGACACTTTTCAACACAATTTAAAGAAAAAGTTTAATTTTTATGTGATCGATGGTAATATAGTTACCGAATCTTGGTCAGTCTTAATCTTTTAGCAAAGGTTAGCGCCTCAACCCAAAATTTCGTGAAAAATCTCAAATTTCAGATTTTTGATATTTTCTATAATCTCAAATATCATCAAAGTAAGCCAAGATTTTCAAACACTTTCTTCACCATATTTCTTAGAATTTTCCATAGATTACTTGAAAAGTCATTTCTGGTAAAAAATGTTAAGATTTCAAAAATCTCAATCTTGATGATATTTTAAAATAGTGATATTTTCATGATAATTAATTTTTTCCCATGAAATTTCCTGTCTGACATACAGAGGAGATGTTCAAGGGCCAGGTATCAAAGCTGCAACCCCATCGTGTGCATACCTTAGCAACAGAAGACAAAAACTTTTGTCCATTTATTTTTTTGGGATGAGTGTACATGTCAGTTATGAGCAATCTGGGTCAGGTCATTCCCAAGTTGCAGGGCTTCAATGGTGAACTGTGAAACTATGACTCAGTCTCATGCATGTCATGGCAAATGTTGAAGGATCAGTACAGACAAGATAAAGCTGAACACACCAAGATAATCAGTCACATTTTACATAAGACTGACAATAAGCTGAAATTGTAGTAGGGGAGCCAAAGGCCAGAATTCTGCAAAATAAGGGTTGTAGGTTGCACAAACAGATTGCTGTTAACATTTTTGGTAGGTATATCTGTTCTACATAAGAATTGAGAGGACTGCTCGGTCATCTCTCTTGCGAACACCTGTTATGGACCATTTTATAGTTTGCTACTGACTTTATCATTGGACTGCTGGACTTGGTTTTGTACAAGGGCATGGAAACCAATGTACAGCTAACTTCTGAATGGTTGAGTTTAGACTCTATAAATGTATTAATTACCAACAGATAGAAATATGGTGCCTCTGAATCAGCCAAGGATGTTCTTTAAATTGCTTTTGGCAAGTGAAAATCACTTTTGTGGTATTTGGTCCGATATGTGTAATTTTACATTAAAAACTGCAATGTAGCATGGAGGTATAAAATAAGGTGAATGTAGCAACTGAAAATATTTAAGACCATGTTTATTGGATTCACTGTCCCCATATTTCTCTCTGTTAGACATTTATAGGGTCTAAACCCAACCATTCAGAAGATAGATGTACCGGTACATTGGTTTCTCTGCCCCTGTACAAAATCGAGTCTACCAGTCCAATGATAAAGTCAGTAGCAAACTATAAAAGGGTCCATAACAGGAGTTTGCAAGAGAGATGACCGAGCAGTCCTCCCAATTCTTATGTAGAACAGATATACATACCAAAAAATGTTAACAGCAATTGTATATCTTTTTGTGCAACCTTATTCACTATTTTTCGTGCTTGGCTCCCCTACTAATATGTTGGTCTCATTGTGCCAACTTCAGAGCGACTTATTATCCTGATTATAATGTGACAGGTCACATAGTTGACTGTGATATTGCACTGGATAACGCTGTTAAATCAAAGTTGTACCAGAGAACCTGAACCTTCAACAAATGCATGTAAATTTGGTATCACTATAAACGTACTTGGACCAGTTCCTGCCAAGTTTGATGTAAACTGAATTTTTCTTTGATCTGTCAGTGCTGTAATCCTGTAAAATGTCAGAACAAATTAATATTCTGATTCGGATATTAATTTGATCCATGTCTAAATCACTGCATGACTTGTGCACTGGAAGGTTGTGGTGATTCCACTTTGTCAGTTTGTTGATTTCCTTGCCTTTCAAAATCTGTGCAACATGTAAACTAGTGAAATGCTGATTGGGGTTGGACTGATATATCAATTGAACACACTGTATAGCTTTCTTAACAAACTGTGTACAATCAATAGTTGGTGGAAGTGTCACATTCAAAATACATATGTCGCAAGCATCACAAGTTCCATTGTATTCTTCACCGAAGTAATGAAGAATAAATTTACGCCTACAAGATTTACTGAGGGCGAAGTCTGTAATAGAATTCAATTTAAGTCGTTTATCATTGATGAAATCGGATGACTGTCCATCGATATCCAGATCCCGCAAATTATCTAAATGAAATTTGCGATCCCACATGGTAAAAAACAGTATGCAAAGACAAGGCTCACCATTTCTTCCCCCCCTCCCAGACATCTGGTAGAAGTCTTCAATATTTCCTGGCAGATCATAGTTTACAACGCAAGAAACATCAGGCTTGTCAATGCCCATCCCAAAAGCTGAAGTTGTTACCAAACCATGTAATATACCCTCTTTCCACTGAACTTCTATTTCAGCCTTCAAAGTAGGAGATAAACCAGCATGATAGTGATGTACTTTCACTCCTTTTGCTTTCAATTTCGAACTAATACTTAGCGATGATGCCTGGCTATTAACATACACCAAAAAACACCTCTGGTCCTTGATCACATCAAATAGACTGTCAACATTGTTCTGAAACGTTTTCAGTAGCACCTTATAAATCAAGTTTGGACGGTTGAATGTGGTTTCAACCATGGAACATTTGGAAATACCAAGCACCTTCAGTATTTCAGATCGCATGGATGGTGTAGCAGTTGCTGTTATGAGCAAAAATTGCGTGCCATTCAATTTTTTGAGTACTTCCCCCACCTGTAAATATTTTGGCCTGAAGTCATTCCCCCATAGAGTGATGCAATGGCACTCATCAAAGACTATTCGTGCGATCTTGTTCATTTGATGAAGTTTTTGGACAATTTTGCTGAAAGTTGTTGATGAGGAGAAAAATTCAGGAGTAGTGAATATGATCGAAATATTGAAAGTGCTTGGAGACTGCAATTTATCATACACAATGTGTTGTTCCTCAGTTGACATGAAGTCTGAACCAAGAAGAATTTCGGAAGAAATACCCAAATGTTTGCATCGAAGATGTTGTTCTTTGATAAGAGCAACCAAAGGTGAAATTACAATACTTAACCTACTTTCGATGAAAGTAGGCAACATGTACAATAAACTTTTGCCACCGCCTGTTGGCAATGTAGCAAAAACATTTTCATTTTTCATAATACATTCAAGTGCCTCGTGCTGGCCGTCCTTAAATTCACTGTATCCAAAATGTGATCTCATGAGTTGCAACAGATCAGAAGAAGTACATTCATTTTCAACAGAATCAGGAATACAAGTTGAAAGAGTTGAAAAATGCCGAGAAAGATTATCAGTCTCATCGTTATGAACTGAATCAGAAATAACAGTTCCAGTAGTAGTGATCCTAGAAGTTCGAACTCTACTTACATGAGGAGTACCACAGATTTGAAAAATTCTGAAGGTGTAACTAAAATTATTGTCAGAAAGAACTAAATGGAAATGACTGTTGGCCTCCTTTGGTGGTAAATGCACGAGTTCTTTCAAAATAAGCGTACTCTTCAAAGCAGCCGCACGAGGTGACGATTCCAAGATTGTGATCCTTTCTGACATGTCAGGCCCGGGCAATTCAATGATGTACGGTGTGCTGTCCAACTGCAAGAAAGTGGTATGGTCAGATCGTGGATTATAAATTAAGAGCCAAAGTCTCTAACTTTGAACCAGGGGGTGATATATATCATGTTCCAGTATGCCTTTGAATTTTTTAGTGGGGGTAGATATGTTGTCCAAACTGACAACAATTACGTTTTTTATCCAAAAATTCCATCGGGGCAGAAATTACAGCCCTTTTTAGGGTAGGGGTAAAAAGGGCCTAAATAGTGACTTAGTCAAAATGTGGATTTTGTCATTCAAATATCTTGTTGCTCCCTCAGTTAACCTCTTTGATAGTTTGGTATATCACCCCCTTCTATAGCTGGTCCACAGATACAGACTCTGGGGTCGTATGCATTAAAACATCTTAAGTGTAAAATTTCCTTTACTATTGTTCCAAACAAAAGATAAGGGAAATTTTACACTTAAGATGTTTTATGCATACGGCCCCTGGCTCTTAAATATTCCTCTGGGAAAATTGTTGTCAAATTTCATTTTAATCACTCACAAATCGATGTGAAAATGTTGCCATTTCTATTTTAAGTTTGGGCCTCATTCATAATAGTCCTGGGGCTGAGGGGGGTCCTGTGTGCAATCGTATGTCCCATAATTTTGACTCTTGATCCTTGTAGGGGACCCCTAGGAGACTGAAAAAAAATTGGGTAGACATTCCAGATGTGGGGCAGAAAGGTGAATTCAAGATGGCGTCCAAGATGGCCACCGCATCACTACACCCAATATAACTCCCTGTAAAATTGTGCTAGAGGGGTGAATTTGGTGTCTTTACCAAGGTTTTGGGGGTCAAGGAAGGAATCCATTAAAACCATTTACAGGGTAAAAATAGGACGGGATAATGCTGAAATCCAAAATGGCTGCAAATATGGCCACCGCGCCTTCACATCGACCCTAACTCAACTGGCTTCAGAATTGAGCTAGATGTATAAATTTGGTGTCTTTTCATACAATGTCATAGGTTTTAGGGGTCAAGGAATCCGTTAAAACCATTTACAGGATTAAAAAAGTACAGTATAATGGCGAAATCCAAAATGCATTATAACATCAATTTTTTTGGTCGCACAGAGCAAAATCCAGGTCGCATTTTAGACCAAATGGTCATGAACTTTGAACCCTGTAAATGGTAAAAGTAGGAGGAAAAACATTGAAAAAATTAAAGCCTCACTGTATTGAATTCAGAAAGTGCTTAGGCCATACCAATATGATTGTTCGTTCAACGGATTTCCCTCATGCCTAAAATCCCAAAAGTGAAAAAAATTTTTTTTGCTCCCGCTTGTTTAAAATGCTGTAAACTAGAAAAAATTTTTTTTGCAAATGCGGGAAGGCTTTGTTTTTTTACCGCCCGCATGCTCAAAACGCCATTTCAGGAAAAAATATATAGGCGCAAAGTCATCAAACATCGCCAAAGTGAATAAATTCATAAATTCTTCGACAGTGATTGTCGTTGATGCCCTGCTCTTGCCTGTGCTACCCTTAAAAAATCTAAAATCCTTGGATTTTAGGCCTAAGAATTCATTTTGTTACCTTCACGCTCACCCTTATGTGACCACATACAACTTATGGTTAGCATTTTTTTTTCCTTTTTTTTTCGCCCTCATGCTCCATCATGTATGGCCTAACAATCCGTTAAACGAACAATCAAATTGGTATGGCCTTACGTTCTCCGACGTTAGTGTAGTGTAAAATGTACTATGCTCTATCGTACATTAGAGCTCAGCCTGCAGTTTTTTCATTGTGTGCTGAAAACTATGTCTTGATTCTTTTTAAAAGTACTACGTATCAGGCAAGCATTTTGGGGACCATCACGAGGCTATGAGACTTATATCTGCACAGTCCTAACACTTTGAAAATGTCGTAAAATTCAATACTGTGAGGCTTTAACAAGTAGCCTAACAATTACATGAAACATACCGGTGGCTTCATATTCTGGACCTTCTTCTTCATGAATGCAACTAGATATTTCTTCCTGAGTGCCAGTGCCTCCTCAATACAGACCTGCTGCCTTTTGTGGCAACGCCTGTAATGCTTCCTGAGGCCCACATCATTCGAGTACCACTTCTCAGTGGCACACATTGGGCACGGGAGGGCAGTCTCAGATGGAAGTTCTGAAATATAATGTTGAAGTTTAAAACATCATGTAGGCTGTTTCACTTCAATCACAGGCGTCTCTCTCATACGTCGGTCTGTAGGCCTACTTGTAGGGAGAGGAGGGAGGTTTTTGGGGACCATGGGGCTTACTATAGTATACACTGGTAGGCCTATAGTAAGCCCCAGGGTCCCCCAAAACCTCTCTCCTCCTCCTCCAAGTACAGACAGACGTAGGCCTATGAGACGGCTGTGCTTCAATCATCAAATAACTTCACATTCCTCGAATTTGGATGAAATTCACCAATCATGGTCACTGTCAGGGATTTATTGATGGAATAGGGAATTAGACCTAGGCCCCTAGAGTAGTCTAGCCTAGGCTATGAAATGTAGATGTCTTGATAATGATGGTAGGGTAAATTCACCAATTCTCGGCCACCCCGTCAAAACTGGAGAAATTCTCCTCTTTACAGGGTTTCCACCAGAGGGTAAAATGGGTCAAATTCCGTACCCTTACATTTTTACAGGGTAGGCATATGGATCCATACTCTCAAAAACGTTGGGTAACCATTTTATTTTTTTCATGACATGCCGGACGAAACCAAACAACCGGCATGACCGACATGGGGGGTTTTATGCTGCAAAATAGGCCTACGCCTAAAATGGCACCAAACATCGTTTAAAACCTTCTAAAAAATAAAAATAAAAAAAAATGTTTTTTAAATGTTTTTCCAAAAAAATGTTTTCAAAAAAAAATTTTCAAACATTTTTTTTTTGGTCCGTACCCTTTCTTTTGTTTTCTGGCGGAAACCCTGCTTTATAGGAAATGATTCCTGACTGCCTGAGGCTAGCTACATGACCTAGAACTAGCCTAGGCCTAGGCTAAGACCTTTTTTGCATGTAGGCCTAGCCTAGGCCTAGGCCTATTCGTTCCAAAAATAACTCACCTGTTAACAAAGTCTCGCTGGCATTCACAACTGGTGGTGATGTCTTGTCATCCATGTCCATGATGTCATCATCATCCTCCGCAACATGGTATGAGATTGAGAATGGCTCATCGACCACACTGTCACTGTCAGCAATGTCAGTGTCATCATTAATTTCCTGAATTGAAGTGAAGATTAGATAGGCTACGGACATGACGGTACTCGGTAGGCTAAAAAAAGTCCCAGTTCATGACAAAACTCAGGCACTTCATGACTTCATCACGAAAACAGATGCAGATGGCATGGTAAGCCTAGCCTAGGCCTAGGCCCTAGCCATGCTAGCTAGCTATAGGATTAAATCCAAAGTGTGATTCCACGAAATCCAAAAATATGCTAGGGCAGGGGCCTAGCTAGGATTAATCCAAAGTGTGATTCCACGAAATCCAAAAATTATGGCACAACACTGTCATGACTCAGTGCACAGACCATGCAGACAGACAGTCATCCTCCATGTCCTAAGGCCTAGGCCTAGGCCCTATGCCCGAGAGATGTGCACGTTTTAATGATAACCAATCCTCCTTCTGTCATGTCTGTAATGTAACGTTTCCAGCATGCCACATGGCAGTACAATCCTGGGAAAATTGCCATGTTGATATTCCAATATTCCAGGGATTTGAACAAATCAATAAACAACACAAATCTTGACTTAGGAGGCCTATTATTCCCTTAGTTGTTCCATCATACATGTCATACATGCCATACACCTTCAAAATCTGAGAAGCCAACAGTTGCTGGTGGCTGGTGTGCTGGAATTTATACTCAGGGAAAACAGCCTAGGCTGACATGTGACATGATTAAGCCATTATGATAGGCTGAGGCCTTCAAGCACATGTCATTATCCAATGAAATTTCAGCAAATGATACATTTAGTTACAAGATTGACCACAAGGGTCATACTGCATTAGTTATTTTTAGAATCTCAACAGTGTTGATCAATGAAGAAAAATGATACAATGTAGCAAATGCATTGGCACCATTCAGGAGAGGTCACTGAGAGCACTTAGTGTAGGCCTACAGGGTGAAACAAACTGCATGAAATGCACAAATTTACACAATCTCAACAACACAATATGGAAGAATGGGGTTGTACCCCTAGTAAACTGTAATTTATTTAATGTTACACCTAATAACACTTACCATGTTCAGGCACACACTGTCACCATATCCACCAATAACTTCTTCAGCAATTTCCTGAATATACAACAAATCATACATACTGAAATCTTTGAGGTTGAATATGGGAGGGGGTAACAAGTTATAGGCATGAAGATGCATTACGAAGAAATTTCTTGGCCTTGATATATTTTACTCAATGATTGATAATACTAGCCCTCGGCTAGGGACCATCTCAAAATTGGTTGATAGGCTATCGCAAAAGACTAAGGTTAATCTTGGGGGGGGCAAAGATTTTGAAATGGCAGGCTAGTCTTTTGGCATCACCCATACTTTTTTTCAGGGGTTCAAAAATCTGTCCTAATATTTTGGCTGGCACAATCCTTTATATGAATCCTATTAAGCCACGTGCTTATGTTTACACCCTCCTAATTAAATTAGCCATGTGCTTTTGTTTATATTGACAATATTGAATATTCTGCCTTCTTCATTGAAGTTTTGAAAATTGTGGTCTTATCTTCTACATTTCCTTTGAACATGATCATAGACCTAGTCTGCTGAGCATTTCCAATCAGCAGAATCAACGTCTCAAAATTATGGGAGCAGATCTTTCAATCATGGAATGGAACACGGCTATGTGGAATAACTGGACAAAGTCATGACTGGACTTACAAGAGGTGGATGCTGCTGTTGTATGTCACACCCAGTCTGTGGCATCCGCACGAGCAATTCAGTGGGTGCAATTGGTGCACCGTCCATCATTTCAATCTGTAAATCAAAATTTAACAATAAGAGATGACTTGCATCTTAGATGCATTTCGCGGCCATACATTTTTACTAGATGATAACCGCAGCCCTCGGCTTTATACTCCACATGAATATGCACAGCTGGTTATTGAGTTTGAGATAGCCTGGGATATTAACTCTGCACACTACATGCCAAGGCTATCAATATGGGAAGGACTTTTCTCTCCATGCTCCTCTACAGTAGCCTACATGCCAAAGGGAAGGATTCATCTCTCCATGTTGTTCAACATTTAATGGTGTACATCCCAGCCAAAGAAAAAAAACTTATACTAGGGGTATTTGAACCCCCTGAGGCAGAAGCATTTTTTCCAGCACAATGCACCAATTTGCTCTCAAGAATGCCAAAAATAGGCCTAAAACAGACCAGGGTGTAGGGCCTAGCCACAGGAATATGTATCGTTGAAGCAGAAGGGTCCCTTTGGGACCCTTACTGACAACACCGGACGGAATATAAGTGTTGTCAGTAATGGTCACATAGGCCTATTCCTGTGGCCTAGCATATTCTTGTTGGACAGGGCCTAACATGATCATAGACCTAAAGTCCTAAATCATGTAAATAGGCCTAGTCTGCCTCGTCTGACCATGCTGATTCTCATCATATAGGCCTATATAGGCTACCGGTATGCTACGCCTATATATGGACTGGACTGGACTGGACTGGATGGATGGAGGCCGGCACGGCACGACATGCAAACAAAATCACATGAACAGACCTGAAGATGAGGCCTATTAGTCATGTAATAAGCATGACAAGAAGGCCTACTGCTATTATTCATGGATTCATGGATTTCAGGTGATTTCGGATGTATTTATGTATTTTGCTATTGCACAGCCAGCCAGCTAGGCCTATGCGTGCTCATGTACGTCATCATGTACATGGCATGTACATGATGTACAGCGAATACGCTTCGTGCACAGTGATCAATTCGAAGATACATCTTGGCCTTATTCAGTAACCGATGATTTTTCAAACACACATGCATTAAGATTTAATAACAAGGAACATGTAAGCACATAATTTGATAAACATTATGCAGCTTTTGGCAGCAAACGGAGCGTCCGAATCGGCACAATGCAAATTTTCATGAAAAACAAGCTCTACCGCCCACAAAAAGTGTGATTATTTTAATAAATCAAAATAATTCACAATTCTCCAAATATCGACACATCCACAACGCCTAACTAATTGTCTGTAGCACAAAAAAATCAGGTGTGAAATGTCAGTATAAAAGAAATTACGTTTTTTCTGATGGACGTCAAGGTCCAAAGAACGAAATCGACAAGGCATCAGCAGCAGACGAAGTATCCCACCCTGTGAGATGCGCAGGTGCGCGATGACTGGGAACGAGGCTGGAATGTATTAATGATATTTCAAAAATTCAAAATTTTACACAATGAGTGGAGTATCCCTTTAAGAGGTTAAACTAGATTATAAGAATGAAAAATTGGCAAATTTCCCGTTATTTCCACTGAAACAAAAGACCTTTGCAAAATGTCATTAAAGTAGTAGAAATACACAAGTCCTTAAAATGCCGTTTACAACACATGTTAAATACATTGTATACTTTGTATTAAAAAGGTTGCATTTGTTTATGACCGTTGCCTTTCATGAAAATAATGACAAATAACACCAATATCCGCTCAACTTTGGCAATTTGTTCAACTCTAGCAGTGGGGGCATCACAGAACAGCCTTTCATGGCTGTGGCTTGTTAAGCACAGGCAGTCAGGTGTGAGGCATACTATAGTCGAAGTCAACCTTACTTCAACAAGGGCAGAATGTCAGGCCTGTGCAACAGACACCATATAAACACAATGATTGAACCACAAACCACAGTATTCACCAGTTGACTGAGCACAACCTTGGATTTGCCTCATGGAAAGTAAACCAAGTTACCCTAACATCATTAGGTAACTGCGACATGGATTATTTTCCACTGACTTGTGTAGGTTTTCAAGTTTGGTATGTTGCCCTTGTTAAGTGTGTTTAACAAGCCATAGCCATGAAAGGCTGTTGTATGATGCCCCCACTGCTAGAGTTGAACAAATTGCCAAAGTTGAGAGGATAATGGTGTTATATGTCATTATTTTCATGAAAGGCAAAGGATATAAACAAATGTAACCTTATAAATACAAAGTATACAATGTATTTATCATGTGTTGTAAACGGCATTTTAAGGACTTGTGTATTTCTACTACTTTAATGACATTTTGCGAAGGTCTTTTGTTTCAGTTGAAATAACGGGAAATTTGCCAATTTTTCATTCTTATAATCTAGTTTAACCTCTTAACTAATCACCCTGTGAAAATGGGTTTTGTCACTTTATTATAAATAATCAAAAATTTATTTGGGACAATTCAACCTTAAGTATACAGCCCCTTTAGACAAGATTATCAACATGTGTACATGTATTTGAGTTGGATGGTGGCGATCCTTGGTACCTAGTAGTCAAAGTTAAAAAAAGGCCCATCCATACCATTGAAAACATCAAAGACAACGGATCATGTAGGCCTACTAGCGAAAAATGGGCAATATTTCTGAAGCAGGGGTCAATGCATGTAGATTGAAACTGTACGTCGACGAGTAATTTGCATCAACAAATCCAATAGCTGCTGCATTTTCTTCGAACCTGCTTCTTTTTGGTTATTCATGTTGGGTTAGTAACACGGCCACTCACTTTTCCCTGCTTTCACCAGTAGGGGCTTTCAAATGGACAGCCATGTTGGAGGAAAACAATGCATTTGGTAGCCATGTTGGATGAACAACAATAGCAAACCATGGCAACCATTGTTTTCTCCTATTGCTCTCCTATTGCTCTCCGGGATGACCCCCGGACTATAATAACTGCGACTTATAGTCCCCGGACTATACCGTCAGGGGACTATATCAGCTACTATACCGGTAGTTTACAGATGAAAAGACAGTATATGACGCGCGACTGTATGTCAAACTCATGAAATTGTCATCTGCTAATTCTGCTCCAGGCAAAACCGGAAAGGATATAGACTATACAACAAAACAACAACAACAACATGGCTTGGTGTAGTCTGGTTCCCTGACCTGCTGTATGGTGGCGCTGATTGATGGTGCGATACAGAGGTCAGGTCAACGCCACCGTTATACTGATCACGTGATCTAAAATTGTCAGGATCCAGACAATTTTGCTGTGACGTCACTTAGTAACGGCCTCATCAGTAACACGATTTCGCTACATCGAACATCAGCCCGATTGTGCAGCCTTTTGACCCTACAACTTCGGGATTATTTCTCTTGCGATACCTGTACAGGACGATGCAGAGGCAGAGGCAGAGCTGATACTGGTACACCTAAAACCTTCAGAACACCCGGCATTTTGACAGTTTTCACACACAATGTACAACTCGTTTACCGGACCCGGATATCCCATAATAGTCAGCGCGTGGCTAATGTTCTATTTTTAGATCAGTATTGACGGCGGCGTTTACCTGACCTCTGTATCGCACCATCAGTCAGAGCCATCATACAGCAGGCCAGGGAACCAGACTAGGCTTGGTGTTAGTTTTACCTGATGTCTAATACCTCCTCTTAGTTTCAGCCCAAGTTTTAGGGTAAAACTTGGTTTACTATAAAACCAGGTATTGGTGTAAAACTAAGGCATGTATTCTAGAAGCCTCCTTAAATCTAAGGTCCACTTTATTCTGCCCTGCAAACAATAGCTAAAGGTAAACCTTAGAGTTAAAGGAGCACGGTATTGCCACTTTTTTTCGACAGCTGGCGCCACCGCGCCACTCTCCAACCCGAGGGTCTAACTGCGTTTCGGCGAGTGACCCGATTTACTGCGTACATTTTGTAATGCATTTTTGTAGTTCGTCTTACTGCCGCTAGGTGGCTCCCTCTTCGTCGGCAGTCAAATAACGCATTTGAGATCCAATACCGTGCTCCTTTAAGGAAGCTTCTAGAATACGGCCCTATGACTTGGCATTAGTCTTATCCAGACCCATGGATTTAGGGGTGGAAATTGAGACCAAAACTAACACTATAGATCGACGGCGTTGATTGCGGACCATGTTTACATGACTTGACCAGGGTAACCTGTTTTTAACGGGCCGCCTTGAACTTATTTCTGACGGGATACCTTAACAAAGCATACCAGTGTGTCACCCAGCGCTTCTAGATCAAAACGGATGTTAGTATTTATCTCTACCTGGCTGTCTCCGTGCGTGACTGTCGTGGAAACCGTGACGTTGCATTGGCATGCCTGGATGTACAGGCCGACACTACGCGCACGCTGTGACGTGACGTCATGACGTCCTTTGGTGTGAAAGGTTCCGGCCGAATTTTACACTTGGGGAGTTGTTTCAGGTGGCAAAACTCAGATATTTTACCGACTCGAAAGCAGCATTTCTCGAGAATTTCGGTGTTTTAGTAAAATAGGGAATATCTTCTTCCAGATACATGAAAAATAAAAGTGGTTTCTTTTCAAATAAGTTTCGAAATAGAGGTGTCATTTGGTGTTGTCAGTTTTCAGCTGAGATGGTCCGCAATCAACGACGTTTATCTATAAGACCCAACAATAAAACCCATTGTATGACATGACTGTGTTGCAGTGTAGATTTACGGCACTGTCGATATAACTGAACACAGAGTATTTCCAAAATGCGTGGAAACAAAAGTGAGTACATTCCAATTGATTATGTACCTAAAACGGTCAACCAAACAAAGAAACGTGTCTATGTCCATGCTTCTGCGTGTTTCACTGGACCATACGAAGCTGTGTAACCTGTGTTGAAGGTTGTGGAGCATTTGGAACAATTCTCTCATACTAGTCGCAAAAATGCTGAAAATTGGAAAAAAACTTGACCTTTGTAAATGACCTTGACCTTTCATGAATTTGGCAATGTGCCAAAAAAGCTGACCTATGACAACATACCTATAGCCACCTAAACAAAATAAATATCATTTCTGAAGGCTAAGATACCGTCATTTTTCAAAATACACAAATTTGGCTTTGGTTTCCACGGAAACGTGATTTTCTAAAAACGCTCAAGGGTACCAGAGTGGCACCCGGCGGATTCTGAATCTCTGTCATTTGGAGATACGGTATCAAGAATGCAAAGACATTGCTGCTATCCAAAATCATTTCGGCAAAGCTCACAATTCGGAAATGTATCTGAATTCGGATACGGTATCCAAATTTGGAGACGCCGTATCCGAATTCTGATACGTCGTTTCACGGTTCTACATTCTTCACAACTTTTCCAGTCGAATCATCGTGAGAAATCGTTTTTCACCTGTATAATCGAAAGTAATCTGGGAAATAAACTCGTTCAGAGAAAATGAATCCAAATAATCTTTATTTTGAAATTAATAAGGTGTTTGTCCCAATAAGAAAACTGCCCGAGTGGGCGATCCGAGTCACCCGGATTGCACGAGTTGATTTTCTCCGGCCTTGAAAGCCCGAGACCGCAGGTCGAGGGCTTTCAGGCCGGAGAAAATCAACGAGTGCTATCCGGGTGACGAGGATCGCTCACGAGGGCAGTTTTATTTTTATCACACACCACAACCATGACGAAAAGAATCCACAATCACTGCAAATAACACAATTTTTGTACGAAAAAGTTTGAAAAAAATGTGAAAAAATGTGATCGTGACGTTACGTCGCGCCATATGACGTTGCGTGTCAGGCCTAGTTTCTTCGCTACTCAACGTCATGATGTGCCGAGGTGACGTCACGTCACTGTTGGAAAGGGATTTCCCGAGGGCGATCAGTCTGACCGGTCAGTCCGGGCTCAGATCGACCTGATTGCATGGCAGATCGCCCTCCGTGAAAGGGGAATCCCCGTCACCCATTTTTTGCTTTTTTTCGTTTAGTCGTTGGTATTTTAGGGAGTTTGAGATTCATGCATGTAATGCTGGGGAATACCTATCTGTCGCAGTCATAACATGTAACGTCAGGTGATCGCGATGGCTTACTGGAAAAAGCGGAACGGAACGGAACAAGCGGAATCGTTCCGCCGAAGGGAGCGACCATTATTTTTGTAATGATGACTAGGCTGGTTATTGTCATTGCCGCCCTACTCTCACGGAGTAGGAATTATTTTAGCGAAGACACTCTGACTCTGCGGTCGTTAATACATGTAGCTCCTGTCTTGCGCAGAACCTTATATGGCGACCTGCTTCGTCTTTTGGATTCTTATCTCTCGGCTAGACAGATTACAGTCAGACTTGATAACTGCTTCTCTGATCGGTCCCCATCTGGTTATATCAACTGTGGAGTTCCACAAGGATCTATCCTCGGACCATTGTTATTTCTCATATACATTAATGATCTTAGTGAAGCAGTTCACAACTGCTGTTTGTATCTTTATGCTGATGATAGCTCTTTGTTTCTCCCGGTCAGCCCTGATAACATCAATCAGGCAAATATATTGTTGCAGCAGGACCTTGACAGGTTGTCACACTGGTCAGATCAGTGGAAGCTGACATTTAAAGCCTCCAAGAGTAATGAGGTTATTTTTCATTCTCCACGTAAACCTCCATCTCCTCATCCAGTTTTATCCTTAAACAATGAATTCATACCCCGGGGTTCGTATCACAAGCACTTGGGGGTAACTCTTGATGAATGTCTACGTTTTGAGGTTCATTTATGTAATGTTACAGACAAATGCAATGTTATGTTAAATCCGTTAAAGGCCTTAAAGTCTACAGTTCGATCTAAACACCTCGAACATATGTATAAATCGTTTATCCTACCTCACCTAGAGTATGGGAGTATGTTGTTTGAGCTGGGTAATCAGCGACTCTTGTCAAGATTGGATCAAATTCATTACAGAGCTGGGTTGATTGTTAGCGGGTGTTTATTTGGGACCAGTACACAAAAAGTCCTGAAGTGTCTAGATTGGCCAACTTTAGAAATGAGACGGAAGGAAAGAAAAATGGTTTTTATGTACGAGGTCACTCATGGTGAAGTACCAATTTATGTTTCAGATCTTTTTAATCGTTATCGAAATCCCTTACCGTATCGTGCCTTGAGGAATCAAAGACCTTTCAGAATGCCTCTACACATGTCTGCTAAAATGCGTGCGTCTGCTATACCTAGTAGTATTAAAGCCTGGGAGACGGTACCTACTCACATTAAGGAGTCATTTTCTAAATCATCTTTTAAATATAGAATAAAAAACCACCTTCATGGCAAAAAGAATCCTCTCACCACGTCAAAACTCGGTCTTACTCGACAGGAAGAAATATTTTTTAACAGAACTAAGTGTGATTTAAATTTTAAAAGTCATTTGTATTCTCACAATTTTACTGGCGTTAATGACCCTTCATGTGAGTGCGGATACCGTGCTCAAACCACCTTACACCTTCTCCTCCAATGCCCTCTTCTTAATGAAAGTCGTACTAAATTTTATTCAGACCTTGGTTTGCTGCCTTCATTTAACCATTTAGCTTTTGATAGGTTGGGGTTGACTGCGAAACTGGATCTTATCCTCAACGGCAGCGATATGCTGCCTTTGTCAGTAAATAAATTAATATTATCACTTTCTGCCCACTACGTCTGTGCTGTGTCTAATAGGTAACTGATCCAGTTCCGTAGCCAACACCTTATCTCCTGAGTACGTGTTTGTTTGTTGCTTTTCTCCCTCCTTATTTGCTATTTTCTTAATTTTGTTTATACTCTGGATTGTCCTATGTTCATCATCATTATTTATTACATTTTATTTACATGTATTAGGGCTATTAATGCCTTCGGCGTCAGCCCTTCTTCTTCTTTGTAACTATTATGTTCTAAATAAATTCATTCA
>NMRB01000189.1:440028-503869 GCA_002633025.1 Notospermus geniculatus | reverse complement strand
GGGCTTACTGGAAAAAGCGGAACGGAACGGAACAAGCGGAATCGTTCCGCCGAAGGGAGCGACCATTATTTTTGTAATGATGACTAGGCTGGTTATTGTCATTGCCGCCCTACTCTCGCGGAGTACGAATTATTTAGCGAAGAAACTCTGACTCTGCGGTCGTTACTAGCTCCTGTCTTGTGCAGAACCTTATATGAAACATTCATAAAGCATGATCATCATGACATTAATATGATGGCGCCCATAGCAGGCCTATATTGCCCTGCATGCCGATCTAGATATATGCTGCGCTAGGCCTCATGCATACATTCAGGTCTATGCCCGAACTTCGATTATTATCGGAAGCTTGAGTAGCTTATATCACCGCGGAGGATTGTGGAGCCCATTGGGCCTATCTCTTCGTTTAAGGAAAAAAGCACCGGTCGCAGCGCCCCGTCGTGACGTTAGTTCCTCCGGTTCCCCATTGGCCGCGATAAATTGCCAATTAAAAAAATGATTAGGAAAACACGTGTATGACGGAATAATCAATGCTCCCAACCATCCGCGACTCCAGGTCACAAATACAGTGCATTTGGGATAGGACGGCATGATTAGGTACGAGGGTGATTCCGTTCCGCCTGTACCGCATTTTCCAGTAAGCCGATCGCGGTTCGCCACTTTTTGACGTCGTCTCCCGCCCGATTTTTAATACTTATCTTTGACCCACAACAGTTACGTATCTAATAAATGAAATCGAAAAAAAACAACACAGCATGTTCGACTTGTGTATCCTTGTTTATCCCATGTGACCTTGAACCCATTGTTGGTACAACAACGTCGTGATGCTGTAAACTATCCGGGGGCGACTGTTTCGGCGAGTGCCGGATGCGCTCCGAAGGGGGTATCGCGGTTCGCCATTTCGTCGGAAATCGATGATTAAAGTGTGCGTATCATTTTCTTCACGCTATATAAATATACCTATTGTTAGCTCTGCTTGTGCTGATGTTTGTTTTAACTTTTCTTCAAAATCCGTTCTCAGCAAGTGTGTGAATTTGCCGTCGTAAGATGACATAATTATCTTCCCCGTTCACTGCGCCTTCCGTGAAGACCTCTGTCTCATTGGTCTGTGACGTTACGACATGTACGACGTCACTGTGACGTTGCGTATTTTGCATAATGAAAACAAGCGTCGATGGGGGTACCACGGTTCACCAATAACTACAAATCCCAATGTAAACAATGGGCACGTGGATTTTATGAAAATGAATGACGTCAACCTTGACCTGAATCAACACAGAGGGTCCAGCATCTTTCAGTCGGGGAATTCTGTCAACCGAAACGCGGTCTTCAGAAGCATGAAAATGTGTGCCGTTTTTCGGCTGTTTCGTCGTAGGTTTGCCATTTTACTGCATTGAGGTGGACATGCTGCTAAAAATCGGTGAATTGTGAAGGAAATAACAGACGAAATTTGATGAAAGTTGGTGAGCTTGTAGTGTTGACTTACCTCTTTGAAGTGGTCGAAAAATCAGAGTGGTTGGCTTCGATACGTTCGGACAGCGGGTCAACGAAAAAAATTATCAGTTTGCGGTGCGGGCTGTGACGCGACGTCAGAACGTGGCGAACCGCGGTCACCTGACGTTAAGTTTGATTGTGTTTTATCAGAAATATTGGCATTTTTATGAAACGTCATGCTCGATGACGTCATCATGGGTGTGTGATAAAATGCATATCCGAATTTTCGGACTCTTCATACGCCGGAAGTATCCGAATTCGGAACAAACGAAGTTTCCGAATTCGGATACTGATGTCATTTTTTGCAAGGTCATGGATGCACATCCATGTGATGATGTACAATAAAGGATGAAATTACGGGCAATATCATTTCACAACAAAATTTTGTATGGTATCATGGAGGTACCGGTATAAAGTAGGGATAAATATTGTTTATATCGAAATTGTGTAAGCACGGGTTCGTGCGCCGAGTTAGGCCTCAGGCCTGGCCTGGCATACAGATGTAAAGTCTACAACATCATGTCGTTCCCAGCGACTCGTCCATGGGTGTGAATGTGGGTATTCGAAAAACCTGGACGATGGACGGTGGATGATGGACGATGGACGGCTCCTTTCAGCATCATCGATCTCCACCGCCTGGATGACAATTGTCTCATTTCCGACATACCTCCCAGCATCAACATGAATCAACAGGAACTGCACAGGCCGACGATAAACATGATCAATCACGCATTACAGCGTTCAGAATTACCTCTTGTCTTGTATACACATGTACTGGCGGGAAAACCACCGATACCTAAAGCTCTTAAGTCCTTGAGAATTTACTATGGGTCCCTTTTGAAAAGTTGTAGGGATTGGTCTTATCTCCCCAGGGTGTGTACAAAACGAAGACCTAAGACCTACAAAAGTAAGACCCCCACAGTACAAAAACTAAGACCCTGTTATAAAAGTAAGACCCCCACAGTACAAAACTAAGACCCTGTTATAACAGGGTCTTAGTTTTGTACTGTGGGGGTCTTACTTTTATAACAGGGTCTTAGTTTTGTACTGTGGGGGTCTTACTTTTATAACAGGGTCTTAGTTTTGTACTGTGGGGGTCTTACTTTTATAACTGGGTCTTAGTTTTGTACTGTGGGGGTCTTACTTTTATAACAGGGTCTTAGTTTTGTACTGTGGGGGTCTTACTTTTATAACAGGGTCTTAGTTTTGTACTGTGGGGGTCTTACTTTTATAACAGGGTCTTAGTTTTGTACTGTGGGGGTCTTACTTTTATAACAGGGTCTTAGTTGTACTGTGGGGGTCTTACTTTTATAACAGGGTCTTACTTTTGAAGTGGGGGTCTTACTTTTATAACAGGGTCTTACTTTTATACAGTTGAGTCTTACTTTTGTAGGTCTTAGGTCTTAGTTTTGTAGACATCCTATCTCCCCATTCCCGAATTATAGTCGGTATAGCATTAATTTTCCAGCCCTTCCCAGCAATAATCCCACTGTACGGCTGTTTGCCGGAAATGTCCCAATGCGTCAAACTTGCCATGCAAAGAGAAAATTCGTGAAAATGACGAAATGCACCCAGGATGATATTTTATAAATCTTGCACGATATACTTTGATTTGGTGCAATTTTTCTTTTAAATTCTTGCGGCGTATTTTTTAATTCTTGGAGGTATGTCGGAAATGCGACAATCATCATCCAGGTGGTGGAGATCGATGATGCTGAAAGGAGCCGTCCATCGTCCACCGTCCATTGTCCAGGTTTTTCGAATACCCTGTGAATGTCGTCTGCCAATTGTCGGTGAATGACTTCGTCGTCTTGAAGTTCACACATGCACAGCACTGACAGCTTTGGCCCTCCTCCGACATGTGGCCCATCGTGGTGCATTTCACCATGTATGATCTTGTGCTGGCGAAGAGCTTCGCTGATTATACCCACGTCTCTCCCATTTGGGGCTTGAACAAGCATGGCATAAGTGTCGTAGGGGTTCCAAGTTTCCCTTATGCATTTTAAGATGCACTGCCTCCCCACCGGTGGCCTGAACCTGAAGTGATGGTATCTGAAAATAGATAAGGCATAGCAAGTGGACTAGTATGCATTGGCGTTGCCCGACCAGTAGGTGCATGCCTAGGCTTACTTTTGCACATGTCTGATTTCATGATTTTGAAATCGTGATGCTTACCCCAGTCGACCCGGAAAGGTGTGAACAGCGCCACGACGTGTCAGCCGCGGTATTTGGCGGTACTAACTGCTAAATCACTGAACGAAAGGGAGGCAGTGACGTAGGCGTAGCAGACGCTATAAAACAATCACTAATTACGCACGATTGGTCAGACGTTTGAAGGTGGCGTGATGTTTACATGTTGATGGATGTTTCTCTACGAAAGTTGCCGAAAATTTCGTCGAAATCGGTTCAGTTTTGGCCGATTTATCGATCGAAAGGTAACCTTGTGTTTTCGAAAACAGGCGTTCTTCAAAGTGCGTACACTTTCTTGGAATAGTATTTTGAAACTTCTGCTTAGGTCATTCGGGTTGTTATAAAATAGAAGAATCCACATGCGAAGCGTGGTTTTATGCACGCATGTCTGAGGGGTTGAAAATCACCCCGAAACACAACCACATTTTCGAGAAATCTCCTTCCCTTTATCCATTGTCTAACTTGGTTCCATGGGGACTGACCATGCTGACTGGTAGAATCGTCAATCAGCACCACGTGGGAAGTCCAAGGAACCAGGTTATGGCTGCGAGAATCGTTACCTGTTGCTGTTCAAACTGCGTACAAAAACTTGGAATACCATGCCTAAGTATGAAATTAACACAGATTGGAGATTGATAGTTTCTTCGTCTATTCAGTTTTGCTGGTTTTATGCAGGCAAGTATTTATGGAGTTAGGGCGATGTTTTTAACAACGCTCTACTCCAAATGGCCTCCAATTCTGTGCGGAGGACGAAATTTCTTAAATGATTTCTCTTCACTCGTTTGCTTTATGCCAAAATAAATTACACTAATGGAAAGCTCAATGTCTTAGTTAAACACAGATATATGGGTAATGTGGTTGAATTTGAACGGTCTTCTCGATAAACGCAATTTTGTGCTAGGTGTCCGATTTCTCGAACGAGGTACTCGAGAAGCCTCGTCGAGGGCCCCGATCGCCTGTTATTTTCCCGCGCGCAAAATAAATCTGCCGTAGAAAAGGACCTTTGCGGGTCGACTGACCCATTGATGGCCGAGTAGAATACCAGCAGCCTTGCCCAACCCTCCTCCAAGCTACGTACACATGCATCCGTTTTTCCGACAACGAAAATGCGGCAACGACAATGCGGCGACGACAACGTCAACGGCAATGCGTTTTGGGTGTACACATGAATACGGCTATAAGTATAAAAGCGGACGAATCTTACCAGCAAATGCGACATGATGGACGACGACGACATTACCATATGTGTACTTGCCACGTGTACTGATGTAATATAAACGCACGACTTTCGTCCGACAACGGCAAAAAATCGCTCCTGAACCGATTCCAAAAATAAACGGATAATCGTATCGCATTACCGGATAGTCGTATAACCGTCCCGCATTCATGTGTACGGATCAATTCATTTTCCTACGATCGATTTTTTTGCCGTTTCCGTATTGTCGTTGCCGCATTGTCGTTGTCTGAAAAACGGATGCATGTGTACGTAGCTTTAAGCTACGTACACATGCATCCGTTTTTCCGACAACGAAAATGCGGCAACGACAATGCGGCGACGACAACGTCAACGGCAATGCGTTTTGGGTGTACACATGACTACGGCTATAAGTATAAAAGCGGACGAATCTTACCAGCAAATGCGACATGATGGACGACGACGACATTACCATATGTGTACTTGCCACGTGTACTGATGTAATATAAACGCATGACTTTCGTCCGACAACGGCAAAAAATCGCTCCTGAACCGATTCCAAAAATAAACGGATAATCGTATCGCATTACCGGATAGTCGTATAACCGTCCCGCATTCATGTGTACGGATCAATTCATTTTCCTACAATCGATTTTTTTGCCGTTTCCGTATTGTCGTTGCCGCACGTGACCACAAAACTGATGTCGTCATGAAGTACATGGAGAAGCCGGGAGCATTTCGTCATTTTCATGAATTTTCTTTTTGCATAGCAAGTTTGCGCCATGGGACACTTCCGGTAAACAGCCATACAGTGGGATTATTGCTGAAAAGGGCTGAAAATTAACGCTATACCTACTATAATTTGGGAATAGGGAGATAACACCAATCTCTACAACTTTTCAAAAGGGACCCATAGTAAATTTTCAAGCACTTAGGAGCTGCAGGCCTAATTCGAGACACTTCCGGTAAGCAACCATACAGTGGGATTATTGCCAGAAGGGGCTGAAAATTAACGCTATACCTACCATAATTTGGGAATAGGGAGATAAGACCAATCCCTACAACTTTTCAAAAGGGACCTATAGTAAATTCTCAAACACTTAGGAGCTGTCGGCCTAGTTACCCCAATCTCGTCTTCAGGTGCACATATCGGAAGCTGGGTATACTTTGTCACGACAAACTATACCCTGGGTATAGTTTGTCTGGACAAACTGTACCCAGGGTACAGTTTGTCTGGACGACATTGAACCTGGGTGTACTTTGTCTATACCCAGGACGACAATAACCCCTTCAGCCATGTAACTACAACCAAAACAATTCGCCCGATCGGGCGAAACTGTATGGCGACGTACGCAGCTGTCATCCAAAGTCCACTCCGTCCATAAAAATGGGGGAAATTGTAGGTGTCAATCCCAACTCCAAAGAAACTATTAAAATAATTATCCAGAGGCGCATACTTTTCAGTAATTACACGTGTGTAAGTGTTGTAAGTGATGAACTTTACAATATATCCCTACACAATCACGAAATAAATCAGTCGCTTTCAATCAATCCACTTTTTAAAAGGCTTACTGGAAAAAACGCAACGCAACGCAATCAACGCAATGAACCTTGTTCCTATCATACACATCTGCCGCTGCTTTGGTAGGCGTTGTAAGCACATAACATATGCGCGGGTCGAGGATCGACGCTTCCTGCAAGGGAGCATTCATTGTGTATTAATCTGGCAGTTATGAGAGTCTCGGGCAACTATTCCAAAACGTTCACGGCCGTCTTGATGTAAAGCACTCACCTGAAGTGCGCGAGCCTAAGCATTTCCCATGATGCCATACTGGTCTCCTGCCCCACCTACATATATGAAATATCTGATGATGAAATTTTAAAAGCTTTACGAAGTTTGAACAGGGGTAAAGCTGTTGGTCTGGACTATAATATATCCGGTGAAATGTTGAAGGATAGCTCAAGTTTTGTGCTTCCTTGTTTGAATAAGCTCTTCAACTACATATTTTCGGGTACGAATTATCCCTCATTGTGGAAAAGTGGTTATGTAACACCCATTCATAAAGCTGTGATGTGTCAGACCCTTCTAACTATCGAGGGATCACAGTATCAAGTGTTGTTGGTAAAGTGTTTAACATTGTACTTAATAACCGTCTCGACAAATATTTGTATGTTAATGAGATTATTAACCCAGCCCAAATTGGTTTCACTAAAGGGGCAAGAACCAGTGACCATATGTTTGTCTTGAAGACGCTGATAGATATGTACACCAAGAAATTAAACAAAAAATTGTATACTTGCTTTGTCGATTTTAAGAAGGCGTTTGATACCATAATAATAATAATAATAATTTATTATATTTTAGTGCTAAAACAATGTAAAACATTTTCTAAGCACTGTACATATTAAACGAAGCATAAGAAATCAATAGAATAAAGAAGATATTAAACCGGAATTAAGAAACATAGAAGATAAGAGAATAAATCAAGACATAAAAAGAACTGGACACTATGTGAAATAAGAGCGAAATAGATAGGTTTTCAAAAGCTTTTTAAAACGGTGTGTTTTGTCCCCAGTGATGCAGCGCATATCAAAGGGCAGTGAATTCCACAGTCTGCAGGCCAAAACACCGAAGGAGCGATCGCCGTATACCCCATTTGAACGTGGAATGGCTAATAGGCATGGGTCATCCGACGACCGCAACCTCCGGGAAGGCTGATGGATACTGAGGAATTCACGCAGGTACAAAGGACTATCCTCGTGATGAAGAGCTTTGTGGGTGAGCAAGAGTGTCTTGTACTCAATGCGCTGCCTCACTGGGAGCCAATGCAAAGACTTTAAGACGGGTGTGATGTGGTCGCGACGTGGGGTCCTGGTCAATAGCCTGGCAGCAGTATTTTGAGCTCTCTGGAGACGTAAAATTCCCGAGTCAGGCAAGCCCAGAAGAAGACCATTTTGAAAATCTAATCTGGATGTGACGAGAGCATTGATAACACGTGCGCAAGCATCATCACTAAGGTGGCGACGAATTTTCCCCACTCTGGAAATATTAAAATACATTGACTGGACCGTCTTGGACACCTGAGCAGACATAGACATGTTGGAATCAAACTTGGCACCAAGGTTGCGAACGTGTGAAACTGGCTGAATAGTTGCAGATCCAATACTGATTTGAGGCAGGGGTATGAGGCGTTTCTTCTTTATTTTTGAGGCAATGACCTGGAATTCAGTTTTCCCGTCGTTGCCCTTCAAGCGATTTGGTACGAACCATGCCCTCACCTCCGCAACACATCCCTCGACCGTGGCAATAGCCTCCAACAGACCCACACGAGAAAAATGTGTAAAAAATGCTTTACACCCAAAAATGTGTAAAGCTGAATATCATCAGCAAAGCCGTGCCGATTTATTCCGGGGTATCCATCAATAATCTCCCCCAGGGCCTGTATATATATAGAAAACAAAAGTGGTCCCAGGACTGAACCCTGAGGGACACCACAAGTAAGAGGTCTAGGAGTCGACCTTTCAGCATCAACAACAACTGTCTGTGTACGACCTGTCAAATAATTACATAGCCATTTGAGTGCAGTGCCCCCGATACCAAACCGTGTCTCAAGACGAGTGATGAGAATCTCATGATCTATGGTATCGAAGGCAGCTGACATATCAAGCAACACCAGGACAGCACCCTGACCCCTGTCTAACGCCCGATCGATGTACCGTACTACACCCAGCTTTATTACTGAAATTAAAACAGATCGGAATAGAAGGTAATCTTCTAAGCAACATTGCTGCCCTGTATGACAAAACAAATCTGTGTGTCAAGTCTGGAGACAGGTTATCCAATTTCTTTCTGTCAGAAAGAGGTGTTCGTCAGGGGGACGTTTTAAGTCCAAATTTGTTTAAGATATTTATCAATGACTTATTTTCATATTTTGATGACGCTTCTCTACCTGTGAGGCTCAATGAGATGATTTTGTTTTGTCTTATGTATGCTGATGATCTGATTCTCTTATCTGAGTCGAAAGAAGGCCTTCAGCACTCATTAGATTGTTTGTACAAATTCTGTAAAGAGTGGGGCCTAAATATCAATGTCGCGAAGACAAAAGTAATGGTGTTCAACAAGAGTGGAAAGCGATACAAAGACAACAAATTTTTATTTGACAATGTGGAGCTGGAAGTTGTAGACAGTGTACAAATACCTTGGTATTTTGTTCCAAACTTGTGGAAGTTTTACTCTTGCCAAAGAGGATCTGTTCCAAAGGGGCCTTAAGGCTTTTTATAAGGTATGCCGCTCGTTCGGATCAGTTTATCCCACTATAAAGACACTCCTACATATTTTTGATCATACAATTATTCCAATTTTATGTTACGGGTCAGAGGTATGGGGCACTGTAAATCCCTTACTTAAGAAACTACAGTCCCCATGTGATTCCAAGATAGCAAAAGCATTTGATGGTAATCATGTCGATAAATTGAATATCAAGTTCTGTAAATACATCCTTCAGGTGAATAGGATGGCTTCGAACAATGCTGTTCTTGGTGAACTCGGTAGATACCCAATGTACACAGGTATTGTAAAAAATGTGATATCATACTGGCACAGATTAGAACTATTGGGTGAAAAGAATCTGGTCAGAAATGCTCTATCAGAAAGTAAACGGATGCATGAAGCTGGTCTCATGGTTCTCAACCGTTAAGTTTATACTTTCTGAATCAGAAGAGGGTGAAAAGTTTCTCAAGAACCCTAAATCAACCACTAAGGGAAATATGGCTGATATCTTGTCTAAGATGATGAAAGAAGCTCATGAAGCTAAATGGGAAAGAGAAATATTTGACGACTCCAGTGGTAAAAGGAATGGGTCGAACAAAGGTCGCAACAAGTTGAGAACGTATAGGTTGTTTAAGAACTGTTATTTTCTCGAGAACTATTTAATTGATGTGAAAAACAGTAATCACAGGAAAAACATGACGAAATTAAGATTTAGTAACCACAATCTAGCAATAGAGGGAGGCAGGTACAAAGGTTTAGAGCCAGAAGAAAGACTTTGTGTTTATTGTTCTTCTGGAGAAGTAGAAGACGAACTTTATATGTACCTGTCCCAGGTATTCAGGCGAGAGGGAAAAACTCTACAAGGAGGTAGAATCGTCATGCAAAAATTGTTCTAGTCTGGATAGTCACAGTAAATTTATTTGGCTGTTCTCAAATGAGGATCCTGTGATAAATAGAATTTTTGCCGAATACATCTCCATAATCCTCCCAGAAAGGAGTCAAGGGATTAGAGGCATGTGCCCCACATTTCAGATCACTTTACATCCCAGATGTCTATGTCTTCATGTATTGTATAGTTAATACCTTGTTATCTCCATTTATGTATGTATTCATAAAGGGCATGGGCTGTTAAGGAGATGACATGCAAGTTGTGCAAAACCACTGGGCGAAAAAAGTCCTGTCCGGATCAGTGTGACACCCCAATCCGCACTCGTGTCTACACCCCAATACGCATCTGAGTGATACCTCTACCCTGATCCGGGTAGGTAGGTCTTTCCGCAGCGTGTTGGTAAGCTGCCCTGTGTGTAACGCCTCGTCTTGCCAATTGGTCAATTATCCCGTCTTGGACGAGGCCTAATCTGGATTATGACAGCTCACAATGGCATATTTGCGCAGTCTTAAATCAGTGAAACCTAATTAAACATGGATTATGACACCTACATTTACCGAGTGTGTTACATGTACTTGTATGTGTACAAGTGCCGTTTCTGAATTATGTACCCATCTCCTCCGAATGCTATAAAGATTCTTAAATTAAAGCAATGTAGATGTATTTAGTGTATGTTAAATGCACTGCTTATCATGACAACTTCCTAAAGGCTTACTGTAGGCCAATAACAAGATATTGAAAGTCTAATTCAAATTGGATGACGCAGCCAGTTCAGCACGAGATTCTTTTGATATCTCTCAATGCAGTAGTGAGAACGTTCTACTTTATCGCAAAAGTGGAATTTTCTGGCCAGCTACACAAATGGCTGAGCCATAAACGTTGCCTTGTTGACCTATACCTGTATAGAATATTATACTTGTATCGTTTAAAAGGACATATGAGCATGATTTCTAGCTCTTTGACTTGCAGACGGTGTAAAATTGGCAAAATAATCACTCAAATTTAAGAAGGTGGCTATTCATCGAGCCTGGCTTGCTAAATTTGGGTAATACATGTACGTCGAGCTGCTGCCCTCCTTGTCCTGAACCAAGTCAATTCCATGGTTTTGTATTCGGTTAGCTTAGTGCAAAGGATGAGACAACTTTAACCACGTGGTCGGGGGGTCAATTCCCCTGGAGGCCAAGTTGTTGTTTTTTTTCGCTTTTCCTTTTCTCACAAAAATATTGGAAGTTCTTGAAATAATTAATGTAATGAAATAGTATTTGGGCACTGGCTTGGTAAAGCATCCATCTAAGACGATATGAAATAAATATTGGTAAAAGGGACTTCGTCGGAGTTACTGGTAGGCCCCTATGCACCTTTCAGAAAAAGTTCCAGAACTAGCAAATTAACTTGTCCTTGATTAGGCAACAAGAATAGAGAAAACTTGCTGAGCTGGAACTTATTCCAAGAAGTGTATGTAGGCCTATTGCCAACAGGAAAAACAATCTGAGCTCCCGACTTACTTAGCAGGCAAAGAAATATAGGATCTAGTTGCAAAGAAACACTTTTAAATGAGACAATTTGCCAGGATAAGAAATGTGGATTAGAGTTCATTAATTCTGTAGGCCTACACAGATCGGGACCTAACCAAACTACATAGAGGGCTGCAATCCAAGCTGATAGTTTGTTCCGCCAAACTGCTGCAATTACATGTCGCATGAAAGAACTGAGTCACTGACGACCTCGAGCAGTTATCCTTGGAGGAATTATACTTGTTGAGTACATGTACATGTAATTCAACCAAGCTTAGGCCTACTCCTACCAAATTTACGGTTTGGACTGATGCATATTGAACGGGCTGAACGCATCTCAGGTGTGAATTGATCATGTCTTGTGAACAACTTTTGAGTACCAGACATGGGTATGAAAGAGAGGAACCTACTCCCTGTAAAGTTACCACTATCTGAAGCAGTCATACTACCAACAGCATTCTGATCACTTAACATCTGTGGATAAAACTTTTCCGATTTTAACAACAAGCCGTGGACTCTGCCCCCCCCCCCCCCATGAGGCTTGTTCATTGAGGAGGTAAATTGTTTTCTTTCGAGGCTTTTTGAATGGGAATTTTTGTCCTGGTATTTTGGCAATGTACTGAGGAGCAAAGTTTCAACACAGGATATTGGAGACGAATTTGCAAAGTTTGAAATGACCTCTCACGTACATGTACCGGGTGGCCCCCCAAAATGCATCGAACTTCGAAATCTTAACATCGGTCACTGAACCATCTTTTTTGAACGTGGAATTTGGCCTGCTGGTTAAGGCAATTCATGCCTAATGCGAGGCTCCGTGGGTTCGAGTCCGGTAGGAAGCATGTCTTTCACCTTTAGGCCTAATAAGCCAGTTATTATTATTTTGCACCTCATACTATATATTGAACGAGACCCCAAACAATCTCTTTGTCTCTTCAGAAATTTCTGCTAAAGACGTGTTCAGCTTGAAAAAGACCCGTTGGGGTCGAAGATTCGCGCGTTTCTGGAAGTTGACTTTCTGTATCATTTTGTGTGTCGATTCTATAATATGTGCCTGTTCTTTCTTTGGATATCTCTCAGTCAACATTCATAAAATAAAAAGTCAAAGCTGTTACTGTGTTTGTCGAAGTGATTACCTGCCGTTAACACCAGCCTTTCAAATGATTGTTCTAGTGCCCTTGGACCTTGCCGTCCTTCAATTCACTACAGCTTCAGTTTGTTGATTCAGTAATAAAACTCTTTCCATGTAGTTCTCATTACATATGTATAAATGGTATTTAACTTTTCTACTCCGGGCGAACGAGATGACTGTGTCAACCCCGGGGTGTCAACACATTGGTTTGGCAGATAAATGACCGGTTAGGCCAATTCTGTTTAAAAATACACTTACATAGAGAAAATGGCACTTCTCTGCAGAGAGAGAAACACGCAGTCAGACCTGGCTGCCCAGCATTAATCCTATTATGAAGGGGGTTCCCTTCCTGTCCAGATTTAAAGTTAATTATCCGCTATAGATTACTTATGATAGCAATAATATATATTCTTGTTATAGGCCTGAGAAACTGATGTGTAGCATTTATAGTTGTATTAATGGTATTCATACAGTATTGACCCTTCCTGAGATACAACTTCAAACAACTCCAGGTCACTTGTCATGCCTCGCCATTTCAATTAATGCCATTTACCTTAAATTTGATACTGAGATCATGGACAAAAATCAACATTTTTTCACAGAGTTGTCTCGGGGGAAGTGGTCGCTAAAAGACGACTTTGTATAAGCCTGTGGAGGTGATAAAACGATGGACGGATGGCCCCTCGCTAAATCAGCAAGGCCATGACTTTAGAGGGAAAGAATCTGTCAAGATGGGGCTCTCGTTCCTCACATCCGTTGCGGATTCGAATAAATCTGCCGAAGATTAAGGACAAACACTCAAAAACTGGAACACTCTCACGGCGATTTCGACTGCCCCATCCGCCAAAAAAACACCGTTTGTCGATCTGTGGGAGGGGGGGGGGGCGGAGGGGGTTTATTTCACATTGCAAACAGACGGACAAAAATGCTCTCTGCACTTTGGTACCCTACATTTGTAGATGGCACTCAGTGAAACGGCGAAACGCCCATTATGTTGAAGGCGAGGATCAAGCCGAGGGGAATCCGCCATGCCTGCATTCCAGTGTTTGCTTTGGTTTGAACTTTGGGGTTGGGGGCTAATAGTTTGGGGCAAACATGGTCTGTAGTCAAGCCAGCTTGCTATGTGTTACCGGGGGAACAAGAGTTATAAAAAGACCAATGCGGGCCCAGCTATTATAGGCCTATGTGGGGCTGACACCCCGATTTTCTGGCAATATGCCTACATCGTTCAATGCCATTCCCGACAAAACTCCAATGTTTCCATCGAAATGACCAGGGATGCCAGTGTGTAGTGCAAATGGTACATAGAGCGTGCTACATTTGTACATTGAAGGCCCATTCCCAGAAAACCTGCACATGTCCATTTTCATTGACATCGACGTTTCAATGAAATTAGCCAATGCAGTAAGCTTATTTACGGCAAAATAACTTTAACAACCTGTGAAAAATTTTTGGTCGTCAAAAACTTCTTTTCCTCTCTTCAACATGTTCAATCACACTCCCCAATGTATGTATTAGTTCAACTTAACGTGGCCAAGCTGAATCGAACAAACTAATTTGGCAGGCTACATAAACATGATCTCTTCAAGTGGGGTATACCAAAATGTACTGTTTTTGTAATCCCTTTTCGGGCGGATTTATAAACATGTTTTAATACCAGGTATTTGGATAATTAGCCCTTTGTTCCAATTAAGGGAATTTTGGCCCGAAGGAAGCTTTGGCGCCACTGATTGAAGGCAACACAACCACCATTCTCATGCTGTTTGTAAGCCTCCTCTTTGAATTAGGGCTGCGTGTTTTGCGTTTAGTCAAGGCAGCTGAATGGGCCGAACGAACCCATATTGGCAATGCAAAGATGTGTTGAAGAAAGTTGATTAGGAAACAGAGGGAGGAATATGCCAAACTATTCAATCCCCAAGGCCTAACTGTAAACTGATAAAAGCATCAAAGGAAGCCGCCACACTGAAGGCGCAGGCCAAAGAATAAACTTGGTCGATGTATCACAGATATCAGTGGCCGCGAGGTACTAGTGTACGTGATATGAGAGCATCATCATTATTTGTTTCACCGAAATGCAGCTATGATTGGAGAAATTTTAATCTGACCATATTACTCCAAGCTGAAAACATGACATGCCTCTTCGTGTATGCTTGGAGGAATTTTTCTGACACTATTACTCCAAGCTGAAAACATGGCCTGCCCCTTAGTGTATGCTTGGGAGAATTTTACTGACACTCGCTCCAAACGGAAAACATGACATGCCTCTTAGTGTATGCTGCTGCTGGGTATTGCTGGTGTACATGTACACAGAAGTATAGGATACACCTAAGGTGTGAACCTCTACGTTCTCAAAAATCCACGGTACAACTAAATACAAAGACCAAGTCCAAAACAAATATCGGAGTAACACAGAATTGTATGAATAGAATCATCATGGTGTCATTTAGCGGTTATTAATTATTCTTAATAATAACTCTCGGCTGGGGTGAATGAATTATCCTTCAGCATACTAAAAACTTTGGAGTCCATTCAGGAGTAGATAGTTCTTTACCACATCAGATATCAAAAATTGAGATGCATGGAGCACTTTACAAAGCATTCCTCAGATTTCTAACAAGAATCAGTAGATTTTCTTAAGACTGGTGTGATAGGAGAAGTTGCCATTCTTTCTTTCTTTGAGAAGAGATAATACTCCTTTTATTTTCTAGTATGATATTTAACGACGTCTGATGATGTGGCGTGGCGTCTATACCATACCTACGGCAGATTTGTAGGGCTGCCGGTTCACAATCTAGACTACATTGCGACCAAAGTGAAATTTAAAGCACGTTCACAACGTTCGGATGGCAGTATCTCTCACCTCACCCAAATCTCATTTGTCGTCCTCGTTCAGGACCAAGAAAGTCTACCCTCGTATAAAGATTGGCATCTGGTATGTCAAACAATGGGCATTGGCGCTGTTGGGAAACTGCAGAACTTCAAAGTGAGAGACATCTAAATTCGCAATCATGACGCACATAATGAAATGCTTTACTTAATCCTGTAAGTCAGCTTAATAGGGGCTTGATTTGTGTAATTTGTGCAAAATCCAACAGATAAGGTGTGCTAAGTGCAAGATCGAAGCGGGACAGTGACCTGAAATAGGCTGTCGTGAGTTGACATTGAGTGGCGCATCTAATAACTCAAATTGTCACGATTGTATATTATCACCTATGATGATACTAACCTAAACGTTAGTGTACAGAAGCATGTTTAATAAGAGTAATTAATGAAAACCATTGTGAGAAAACTGTGGCTTGTATTCATAAAAGTTAGCAAATGCTTTTGCTTAAGATTTGTACAGCGAGGTCAAATGTAAATGTACTGGAAAACCTGAAGTGAAAGCATTTGCTCCATGTAGCTGTCATGAATATCATCATTTGACTTGATTTGAAATTTGTCTGAATAAGTAAAAGAGGGTCCGAAGATGAAATGCTGAAGTTAAGAGTGATGGAGTGTCTTGTAATGTGCAGACAGGTATGCGTAAGATGCATGTATTTTAATGTCCTTATCTGCTCAGTGTGGTTATTTTAAATTCACCCATGAAGGCATTTATATCTACATGTATACACACACTTCATAGTCAATCTAGAGGTTGAATGGTAGAAGGAATATTTACACTCTCTGTGAGCTTTAGCCATATTCACTTATTCGAGACTTTGCAAACATACCATTGTCTCAGGTGTCATAATCCAGTTTAGGCCTCACCCAAGACGGGATAATTGACCAATTGGCAAGACGAGGCGTTATACACAGGGCAGCAGGCCAACACGGTGCGGAAAGACCTACCCACCCGGATCAGGGTAGAGGTATCACTCAGATGCGTATTGGGGTGTAGACACGGGCGCGGATTGGGGTGTCACACTGATCCGGACAGGGCTTTTTTCGCCCAGTGAACTCGGAAATGGCTGAACCAATCGCAACCAAAATGACAGGGTGGTTTACTTTTGTTGAGTGATTGAAAACTGTACCGCAATAATTAATCTTGACTGACCCTGACCTATAGATTTAAAACAATGCATATTTTTAAATGCCCAGAAATATAAGAAATAATCATCATTTGAAGCTCTAACTTCACATGAACATTAAGTCCAGAAAATCAATTGAAAGGAGTCTAATATTTTTAATGCATTTCCGCTAGATACGTAGGAAATGAAACAAAGAAAACTTGAGATTTGTGGGTATACTGAAAAAGGAGAACAGCCTCAGTGAAGTGTTTTGTTGAACATGACGAAATATAGATTGAAGTCAGTTTCACCATGTTTCCAAGGAAGGCATGTTTTGGATATTCTACCTGTTGAATACACCCCTTAATTATGTGATTTTGTTGTCCTTGTTTCTCCCATTATAATGACAGTAAATTGAAGATCTCTCAGTGGGACTTATCTACGGTACTCCCCTGAAGTTTGTGCGAAGTTACAGCTTCAAATCATGTTTATTTCTTATATTTCTGGGCATTTAAAAATATGCATTGTTTTAAATCTATAGGTCAGGGTCAGTCAAGATTAATTATTGCAGTACAGTTTTCAATCGCGCAACAAAAGAGAACCACCCTGTGATTTTGGTTGCGATTGGTTCAGCCATTTCCGAGTTTTGCACAACATGCATGTCATCTCCTTAACAGCCCATGCCCTTTCACTCATTTATGTATTTTGTATAACAAAACAACCAATCAGAATCATCATTGTAAATTTTATGATTTGTACTTGCCTCTTGAAGGCCTTTTGATCAATAAAATAATTCTAATTATAATCATAATTCTATAGTTAGTGGCAACCAGACTGATACTCTGTTGACCTCGGATACAAGTCCAGGTAGTGAGCCAAAAAGTGGCCACAGTCTTTTTCCTCACTTGAGAAGTTTGACGAGCTGCAACACCATTACCAACCATTCATCAAGTAATAGACCATTCTCGAACGTATTCCTTTACGTGTAGCAACAACCTTCTTGCCAAATTAATAACTTGGAGCATTCAGATAGGCCTAGGTCGATTTGAAGGCAGTCACGTCAAGCGTGGAAACATGATCTATGCATGGCACGACGCCGTGCCTGTTCATGTTGTACACGACGATGTGATGACGCGTACACGTGTAGGCCCATTGATCGATCGGACGTCTCAGATGCAGCATTCGAACACCGCCATCTTATGTTATGCCAGTTATTTGGAAACAGTGATAAATACCAAATACCAAATACCAAATACCAAATACCTGACAAAACAGAAAACATACACTTTCGGAGAAGTCTCTTCCCAAGTCAAAATCTGAGTCTTGACAAACTTTACTCTTTTCAAGCATTTTACATGGTACCCTCTGTGGTTTTACGGTGCAATACCATACAGCAGAACACCATAGAAAGGGTATAAACCATAGAATAACACAACATTATTATACTATAAAAAGATTACCATAGAAATTGATGAACCATAAAGTTCTTATGGTATCATATTGGTACCATAGGGAAAAGTACCATAGACTGTTACAAAACACCATAGACAAGCACCATAGAAAATCTATGGTAATTGTCTATGGTATTCTCTATGGTATATCCTATGGTATCGCATATTATTTTTAATAGGGTTAACATTACCCAGTTTTAAAATGCAGACGGAAAATGGTGCGGATTTCAAACTGGGTAATGTTAAGGTACCTTATTTATACCCAGGATCGTCCTGGGTAACAAAAAGGATTACCCAGAATACCCAGGGTAATAATGAGGCGTACCCAGGACGACATTAACCGATTCAGCCGTATTTTCCCGCTGAATATGGAAATGATTTGAATGAATTTATTCATAGCCTCAACCGCAGTCGGTCACAATCATAGCCTGTTTCAATATTTGGCAAGTATAGTTCTTAGGCATGTTAGGCCCTGGATGGTATTGCGCAATACCTCTTTCGACGCCTTTCCATTAGGCCACGCCGTTCCCTGACAATAGCTCTGTCGTCGATGATTTTTTAACAGGCTTTATCCGAACGTGACCAACTCCACACGCGTTCTTCATTACCATAACAAAGGGCTCGCGGGGAAAGTTGCGGACTTTCTCACAAATTTTCACGAGCGATTTCTTTTTTGTGCGTGGATCGATGGTCAATTTGATTTCGAATATGATCTGGAAAAAACTTCTTCTAAGGCCGTTCCAGCCCCGATTTTTGAATTTCAGAGGAAAACAGCAAAAATTATTCAATTTTCTGTTTTGACCTTTTTCAGGCCACTAATTAAGCAATTGCTAATTAGTTATTTCCATTTTGAAAAATCGGGCCATGAACGACCATAGACCTCGCCATGCTGCATCCATCACTACCTAAAATCCGGTCATTTGGAGCCGGCTGTACCCGTTATCGCCCCTGAAAAACTTCATCTGGGACTTGCATTGTTCATGAATAATGTTACATAATCAGTTAATTATTGTGCAGTTTTTCAATTCGGAGATCTGAAACAACACACAAACTCACAAATTTCGTTGGCAAAGTAAACTACGGTCGTAACACATTCGTGCAATTAAATTTCAAAACGGGCCTCAATTGGATGCGTTTACTATCTCCACCGCCACCTTAACCATTTTCTTTTTGATTTTCTGGACATTTAGATATGAACTGACCGTCCCTATAAGATGCGATCGAATTCAAATAAATCTGCAAATCCGCCGCAGGAACACGAGTGACGTTATCAGCTGCCATGTTTTGCCGATTTGATGGATTTTGTGCACTAACATATGACTGAAGTGCCGTTTTCAAGATCCTCGACCGCAGGTGAAAAAGTGCGCGAATTTCAAACTGGGTAAATTTTAGTGCCCTAAAGTTTACCCAGGATCGTCCTGGGTAACTTTTAGGGTTACCCAGGTTGGTCCTGGGTAAACTTCAGGGTTATCCAGGACGACATATCTACCGATTCGGCTCCATTGTCAAGTCGCGGCTTATTCCGTCAGTTTATTGTAATGACACACTTGCACACGGGCCTCACTGAAAAACGTTTCCACCGGTCACGGTTATCAGGACGAGCTGGGAGATACATTCTGCCGGGAAACCAAATTCATCAATCAAAACACGCCATCATGCAACATGTCCAAGTGCCTCGATGGTGTCAAAAATTCTGAAATAAATCGATGAAGTCGGAGAAAAACGGTCACAAAGTGAGCAGGAGGAAGCCAAGATAGAGGAGGGAGAGTCCAGGTGTTAAGGGAAAGAATGTCCTAGGAAAAAACTGTCCGGGGAACAAAAGATCCTATTGTTACATTCTAATCTCTGACAATTGGTTTCTATACGCATGCCGCTTATTCCGTCATTCAACAATAGAAGTGGACACTTTTTAAAAGGGAAACGTTTTACTACTACACCGGGTGCTTTAATTCTCTTTTCAGTTTTCTTTGGAGAGGTACGATTATGAATGTCACCTTTTTGATTCAGTCTAAAAATTAAACTCTATAGGTTAAATACAACTAAAACAGCACAATATTTAAAACGTCTTACCAAAAATGCAATGACGAAAGTTCAATGCAATTTCGTTGACCGCCATTGCTTGTTTGGCAAAAAAATTGGAATATGTTGCTATTTTAAGGCTATTTATTCTCGATCTATGGAGATGAAAGTTTAATAAAGACGCCGAATAACCTTTAGAAAAAAAGTCCAAAATACGAGAGTCATATTTTAAAATATTACATAAGCATGTCATTTTCTGTGATGGCCACTCAATACGAATATAATATGATATGTGCAGTTGTAAATTAAATTCAGACTGCGTAGTTGTCGTGAATCCTCGACTGAACAGAATGGGAGGTTATCCACAGACGTCAAAAAATATGAAGCATCTGCTGCGTTTCCAGATCATCGACCAGTTGCCGACACCTACGTTTCAGTAACGCAAACAACGACCGCATTAAACTTATATGCTGATCAAATGTTTGGGTCAACAGACACATATCTCCGCCTGGATTTCTGAGAAACGTTCACTTTTATCGCCAGAATTGTGGTGTGCAGGCAACGATATAATAGGGAGTTTAGAAAGCTAACATAAACCTTAACTTTACGAAAACGTTGTTTTTCATACTGCGTATTCAATAGATAGAATATTACCTTTTCGGTACAAAAAATAACGTTGTCGTAAAGTTAACGCTTACCGTTAGATTTCTTAAAGTCCCTCATTCCCTCCTCTTAGCTTGACAAGTAATACACCACACGGAGATTTAATAAACATATAAACCGTGGCGGGCCTGTGCAAAAGTCCTTCCTAACCAATCAGTAGGCAGTTTGGAAACCGTTATTTGAAACCAGCCTTAAAGCGAATCGAAAGCGGATTTTGTTTACATTTGGATGGTGTTTGTAAACAGACAATTCAGCCAATCAGAATGCACGAAATTTCTTTTGATGACATTCTGGAGAAGTTTGTTTACATTTTTCCCGAAAATTAGTCCCCTTTCAAATTCTATTTCTAAACCAATTTTTTTCGCTTTTGATTCGCTTTAAGAGAAATAGCCATGACACTGCCAGGGGACCGTTGCGCACCATTTATTTACCTTTTTTGTTTTGTTGCTGCCGAAAACGTTTGTACCGTGTATATAGTGTAATATATAGATATGAATATCACATTTTGGATTTGCTCGTTTCTTTGGTTCTATTCATGATTTTAGTTTCTGTTGATCTCTCATGGGATACTGACAGCCTCCTTTTGTGCCATTGAGGTGTGTTCTTCAAGCTGAGCAGTTTAATTGTAATTGTAATTTATTCTTCAAAGAAAAAGTACAGAGTATAGGTACAGGGCCGCTTTACGAAGGAGGCTGAAAATCTGCAGGAGACAAGTCAGGTGCCTGAGACCACCTGCCTATTTTTTTGCTTTTTTCATTACAACTTTCTAATCCACATATTCAGCGTGCAAAAAGTGAACTAAATACTACTTCCGACGTTGACCACCTGCGGTGCTGCCACCTATTGTCGGTGATATGTACTGACGTGAATATCGTGAGTGAGTTGCATTGGACCGGGCACCAGTCTAACGATCTCTGGGCGCTACTGGTGCTGCCACCTTCACGAAGGAATAAAACTAGTTTCCCGACCACTGTCTGTAAACAAACTGGTTTGTTTACAACTTGGACGTCGAACTCCTTTAACATAATGTCGTCTCTGAATTTTGAACCGGCATGACCGGGATCTTCCTCGGGCACTTTCTAGCATGTCTACTAGAGATCCCAGAAGTAAATGAGGAGTTCCACGTGCTGTTATAGCGTGACTCCATCAGGTAAGGCGCTGCCGTGATCTAAACAGGGATGGGTGTCTGATGCACGCGCCACTGGCGGCCCCTGGCAAAAGACTGAAGTCATGTATTAATGTGATTGGGTGTGTGTGTACGGGAGAGGGGGGGGGGGGTCGNCGGGGGGGAGGGAGAGTAGTCACACGCCTTAAACAATATGCAAAGAGAACATCAATTGGGCCCCGGCTGACGATATTAGGTCAATACGAATGTCCGAGTGTGGTGTGTGGTACAGGGCACTCTCGACAAACGGCGAGTTTGCCCGAAAAGGGTTAAAGATTGGCAACGTGACAAATATTTAGGTAGAATTGGATTACTTCCACACAACTTTACTCTCTGGCGCACAGGCGTATTTCTCTGATAGGCACAGCGATCCTTGTATGGCCTGCAGCCGCCAGCAGCAGACGAAAGGCTGATTGAATTACTGAAGAATTCGTTTGTGAAATTTTCGGCGCATATTTTTTTTGAAACTCGCTTTACGAAGGAGGCTGAAAATCTGCAGGAGACAAGTCAGGTGCCTGAGACCACCTGCCTATTTTTTGCTTTTTTCATTACAACTTTCTAATCCACATATTCAGCGTGCAAAAAGTGAACTAAATACTACTTCCGACGTTGACCACGCTCTTTGTCATCATTTTGAAATCATTTCATAGCGTTCATTTTCAAGATTTTGCCCACTCGGCTGCTTCAGTGTCAGCCATGTTTACTACTAATTCCATCCTCTACCACTGATGGCAGCAGCTAACAGCCATACTGTAGAAATTCTACGAAATCTCGCATGTGTTCATTGCCAGAGTTAACGCCCCAGCGGCGGTGGCGGTGACGTGCGGCGAATCGCGGAACTGACGCAGGCTGGCATGACGTTACGTCGTCTTTTTCTGCACTGTGACCACGCACTATTGGACTTCATTCACACACCAACCGATATCAGTCGGTGTAACGTTTTTCAGTCAGACCATTTTTTGTGTGATTCCCATTGTTTGGAACACACTGGGAAACGGATTCGTTGTTTCGCTGTGTGTCGTCCATTGTCGCCGAATCGGTAGATGTCGTCCTGGGTAACCCTAAACATGCTAAAAGCTACCCAGGACGATCATGGGTCAACTTTAGGGCACTAAAATTTATCCAGTTTGAAATTCGCGCACTTTTTCACCTGCGGTCGCGGTTGAAATTGGTATGTTTTCAATGTAGCAACACACGAAAATTCCTCATCGCATGGTGTCTTTGGCATGGTCGTGCATGTTGTCCCAACTTTAGGCCTACCTTGTGAGCAACAAAATGTACCTTAGCTCTCTATCCGGGATATCTATATATAGCATGTATAACAGACGCCTTGTACATTTGTTGTACCTACGCACTGGGCTGCCGGTCTAACAGGTGCCCATGCCTCCTGAGCGCCGCTGGCAATTTCCCGCGCGAGTGCATATAAGTTCATCCCGAGCTAGCCACTGCAGTTTGGGGTCACGTTTTACACCGTCACGCAGTTCGTATTTTCCTTTCACGACCTTAAGCTGGCGGTGGTGACAAGCCCGGCGTATTTTCGCTGAATCGGTTAATGTCGTCCTAGGTACACCTCATTATTACCCAGGGTAATCCTGGGTAATCCTTTTTTGTTACCCAGGATCGTCCTGGGTACAAATAAGGTACCTTATTACCCAGTTTTAAAATCCGCGCCATTTTCCACCTGCACCCGTGGTTGCGGTACGTGCGTTCACATTCTCGCTGGCAATTGCCCCTCCCAGTGCATATCATGGTGTCGCGTGCAAGCCACTTCAGTTTCGCATCATTTTTGACACCTGCTTTCAACTTGTATCTACCATTACCGACATCCACCAGATTTTTCTTCAGCTCTCTTCCTTTTGGAAAACGAAATTCCATCCCTATAGGATGGAATAGATTGCAAATACGCCTGTAAATTGAGTCTTTAACGCGAGTTGCCATTCTGACAGCTGCTGACAATCACCACGTCAAAATGCACGTGTATAAATTCGTGGCGGGCAAGAATAAGATAGTACCGGTACCGTTCCTCGGGTGCAGGTGGAAAATGGTGCGGATTTCAAACTGGGTAATGTTAAGGTACCTTATTTATACCCAGGATCGTCCTGGGTAACAAAAAGGATTACCCAGAATACCCAGGGTAATAATGAGGTGTACCCAGGACGACATTAACCGATTCAGCCGTATTTTCCCGCTGAATATGGAAATGATTTGAATGAATTTATTCATAGCCTCAACCGCAGTCGGTCACAATCCTAGCCTGTTTCAATATTTGGCAAGTATAGTTCTTAGGCATGTTAGGCCCTGGATGGTATTGCGCAATACCTCTTTCGACGCCTTTCCATCAGTCCACGACGTTCCCTGACAATAGCTCTGTCGTCGATGATTTTTGAACAGGCTTTATCCGAACGTGACCAACTCCACACGCGTTCGTCATTACCATAACAAAGGGCTCGCGGGGGAGTTGCGGACTTGCTCACAAATTTTCACGAGCGATTTCTTTTTTGTGCGTGGATCGATGGTCAATCTGATTTCGAATATGATCTGGAAAAAACTTCTTCTAAGGCCGTTCCAGCCCCGATTTTTGAATTTCAGAGGAAAACAGCAAACATTATTCAATTTTCTGTTTTGACCTTTTTCAGGCCACTAATTAAGCAATTGCTAATTAGTTATTTCCATTTTGAAAAATCGGGCCATGAACGACCATAGACCTCGCCATGCTGCATCCATCACTACCTAAAATCCGGTCATTTGGAGCCGGCTGTACCCGTTATCGCCCCTGAAAAACTTCATCTGGGACTTGCATTGTTCATGAATAATGTTACATAATCAGTTAATTATTGTGCAGTTTTTAAATTCGGAGATCTGAAACAATACACAAACTCACAAATTTCGTTGGCAAAGTAAACTACGGTCGTAACACATTCGTGCAATTAAATTTCAAAACGGACCTCAATTGGATGCGTTTACTATCTCCACCGCCACCTTAACCATTTTCTTTTTGATTTTCTGGACCTTTAGATATGAACTGACCGTCCCTATAAGATGCGATCGAATTCAAATAAATCTGCAAATCCGCCGCAGCAACACGAGTGACGTTATCAGCTGCCATGTTTTGCCAATTTGATGGATTTTGTGGGCTAACATATGACTGAAGTGCCGTTTTCAAGATCCTCGACCGCAGGTGAAAAAGTGCGCGAATTTCAAACTGGGTAAATTTTAGTGCCCTAAAGTTTACCCAGGATCGTCCTGGGTAACTTTTAGGGTTACCCAGGTTGGTCCTGGGTAAACTTCAGGGTTACCCAGGACGACATCTACCGATTCGGCTCCATTGTCAAGTCGCGGCTTATTCCGTCAGTTTATTGTAATGACACACTTGCACACGGGCCTCACTGAAAAACGTTCCACCGGTCACGGTTATCAGGACGAGCTGGGAGATACATTCTGCCGGGAAACCAAATTCATCAATCAAAACACGCCATCATGCAACATGTGCAAGTGCCTCGATGGTGTCAAAAATTCTGAAATAAATCGATGAAGTCGGAGAAAAACGGTCACAAAGTGAGCAGGAGGAAGCCAAGATAGAGAAGGGAGAGTCCAGGTGTGAAGGGAAAGAATGTCCTAGGAAAAACTGTCCGGGGAACAAAATATCCTATTGTTACTTTCTAATCTCTGACAATTGGTTTCTATACGCATGCCGCTTATTCCGTCATTCAACAATAGAAGTGGACACTTTTTAAAAGGGAAACGTTTTACTGCTACACCGGGTGCTTAATTCTCTTTTCAGTGTTTCTTTGGAGAGGTACGATTATGAATGTCACCTTTTTGATTCAGTCTAAAAACAAGATGACATTGTAAATGTCGTATGGTTCCCGATGTACAGGTGCTTCTACCGGTACATGAATGATACATTGACAGAGATCAAGGCACGTTGATAGACATCAGATAAAAAGGTACCAGTAAAAAGGTACCGGTACTACTCTAAATTCCCACTTACCTGTCCCATTCCTGATCTCGGAAAAAATGACTAAGTCGGAAGTTGAAGATAATAGGGTGGGGGTATGGTGAGAAACAGTAATGTTCTGGATCAATAAAAAGGACTTGTCAATGGACATACGTTCATGTTTGCCAGGGCATGATCTGACAATGGAAAACCTGTGGCGCAAGGTGTGTTCAGGTAATGTTCGTTGGTGCATACGGCCCTAAATGTCCTCCTTAACTGAAGTTAGGTAATCGCTATGTAACCGGTCAAATGCATGAAGAAAGATTCCACAGGGCCTACATTGTGCATGCTCTCTTGTGTTATAGTCCAAGATCACTGGTGGTGATTCGTGCACTGCGTATTTTCTGGGATCATAATGGTTTGGCAAATCTTTTGCCTCCACGTCGGTTGACTACAGGAGTCCTCACTCCAACTCCTTCCATACCTCCACCGACGTCAGGACCAAAGACTGGCCTCGTGCACGACCTCGACGAGTAAAGCCTTGTTCACACTGCAGGCGCTATGCGACGCGGTGTGATGCGATGTGAAATTTTTCGCGCCTGGTTGTTCCCACTGTTAAACCTGTAGCTGTTCACACTTGCGGTGGGACGCGATGCAGTCAGAATCGGTAGGGCGCGACGAGCGATTTCCACCGCCTCGACCGCTCAGTGCAGTATTTTTCCGCGTCGAATCGCCTGCCGCGTGAGCTGAGGATACTGCAATATTTGTCACAATTTGAATGACATGAATGATGTCATTTCTGCTAATCATCACCACCGCACGCAACCGCGTCGCGCCACGCTGCGCCATGTCAAAACTGACACCGCTTGGCGATTTTTTCAACGCATCGCAGCGCGCAGCCTGTGTGAAAAAGGGTTTAATTGTAAGAATACGGCTCTCTTGTCAGTATAACGGCCAATTCATACTTGCTCACGGATCGTCAAGCGCATGAAACTGATCGCAGGTTTCCAAGGCTTGAATGTGCACACACATTGAAATTGATCATAGTCGGCGTAAAATCTGATCCAATCCAATCCAATTGCCTGATAATAATAAAATTTGAACAGAAGATCAACATTCACAGTGTCCAACTTGTATTACATCGTTATGTCACTTACCGGTAAGTCATGTCAGCCATCACCCCATTCAAATTAAGGTTATCGCACGCCGTCATTCTTCACTACGCTTGGGATCGTGGGACAATAAAGTGGACAGGTCATTATTGTTTCTCACCATACCCCCACCCTATTATCTTCAACTTCGGACTTAGTCATTTTTTCCGAGTTCAGGAATGGGACAGGTAAGTGGGAATTTAGAGTAGGTAAAAAAGGTACAGGTAACAAAGGTACTGGGTAAAAGAAGGTACAAGGTAAAGGTACTAGGTAAAAAGGTACAGAAAAAAGGAATTAACCTAAGTATGCCAAATACTCTGCCTCTACCTATTTCAAATTATCAACTTTGAACTTGACCTTGACCTCTGATCATCGAGGTCGTTGCATAAACAACCTAAGTATGGGTGATATCATGCTTCTACCTCTACCACAGGCACAGATATTTCAAATTATCAAGTTTGACCTTGATCTTGACCTCTGATCATCAAGGTCGTTGCATAATTGAAATGGGCATCATCAATAACCTAAGTATGGGTGATATCATGCCTCTATCTCTACCACAGGCAGAGATATTTCAAATTATCAAGTTTGACCTTGACCTTGACCTCTGATCGTCAAGGTCGTTGCATAATCGAAATGGGCATCATCAGTAACCTAAGTATGGCTGATATTATGCCTCTATCTCTACCACAGGCAGAGGTATTTCAAATTTTGTCTATTGGTGGGCGAGGACCTGAAGTCCTCAAATTGTTGGTGTCTAATGCGGCAGATGTCCTACATTTGTAGCCAAAACAACCACACACATACACACACACAGACACCATGACCAAAAACAATATGGTTCCCGATCTTAGTGATCGGGAACCATAATTAAACTCTACAGGTTAAATACAACTAAAACAGCACCATATTTAAAATGTCTTACCAAAAATGCAATGACGAAAGTTCAATGCAATTTGGTTGACCGTCATTGCTTGTTTGGCAAGAAATTTGGAATATGTTGCTATTTTAAGGCTATTTATTCTCGATCTAAGTTTAAGAAAGACGCCGAATAACCTTTAGAAAAAAAGTCCAAAATACGAGAGTCATTAAAATATTACATTAGGGTGTCATTTTCTGTGATGGCCACTCAATACGAATATAATATGATCTGTGCAGTTGTAAATTAAATTCAGACTGCGTAGTTGTCGTGAATCCTCGACTGAACAGAATGGGAGGTTATCCACAGACGTCAAAAAATATGAAGCAACTGCTGCGTTTCCAGATCATCGACCAGTTGCCGACACCTACGTTTCAGTAACGCAAACAACGACCGCATTAAACTTATATGCTGATCAAATGTTTGGGTCAACAGACACATATCTTCGCCTGGATTTCTGAGAAACATTTACTTTTATCGCCAGAATTGTGGTGTGCAGGCAACGATATAATAGGGAGTTTAGAAAGCTAACATAAACGTTAACTTTACGAAAACGTTGTTTTTCATACTGCGTATTCACCAGATAGAATATTACCTTTTCGGTACAAAAAATAACGTTGTCGTAAAGTTAACGCTTACCGTTAGATTTCTTAAAGTCCCTCATTCCCTCCTCTTAGCTTGACAAGTAATACACCACACGGATATTTAATAAACATATAAACCGTGGCGGGCCTGTGCAAAAGTCCTTCTGAACCAATCAGTAGGCAGTTTGGAAACCGTTATTTAAAACCAGCCTGAAAGCGAATCGAAAGCGGATTTTGTTTACATTTGGATGGTGTTTGTAAACAGGCAATTCAGCCAATCAGAATGCACGGAATTTCTTTTGATGACATTCTGGAGAAGTTTGTTTACATTTTTCCCGAAAATTCGTCCCCTTTCAAATTCTATTTCTAAATCAATTTTTTTCGCTTTTGATTCGCTTTAAGAGAAATAGCCATGACACTGCCAGGGGACCGTTGCGCACCATTTATTTACCTTTTTTGTTTTGTTTGTTAGGTAGTCGGTTAATTTATCAATTACAATCCTAGGTTTTAGCCCATTTTACTCCATGGCTGCTATGTTTTTCTTTGTTTCAAAACCCTCTTTCTGTTGAGGGGTGGTCAGATGGTTGCGCCTGTTAGGCTGCTTTTCCACGAGACGTTTGCGAACGCGGTTTCGGTGGCGGGAGCGGATACGGGTGAAACAGCTAAAGGGAAATACGTTGGATCGATTTTTTCCTCCCGCGCCCGCAAACGCCTCGTGGAAAAGCAGCTTTATTCAATATCGGTACGCAGAGGCAAATACTTTCTTTAATGTCCGTCGGAACCTCGTCCCCGTGAGACAATATATGTAGAAGTTTACAAAATTGTTGAGAGCGCTAATGAAATATGTAACAAAAAATAGGTTGAATGTGGTTGATCGCGGCAACATGATATGGCCAAGAGAACGTAATGTCTCAAGAATATTGGTGATGGAACTTGGAGTCTCAAGCGCGATAAAGAAAATGATAACGGCTAAAACCCTGACTGTTGTCGCTTTTATGTTTTCGTTTGCTTTGCCCCCGCTTGTCATCTGTTTCATCATGGATGATTGTTTCAAGGCTGCCAGCAGATGATAGGTGAAGAACACGAGAGAGAAGGCGGGGATGACCAATGTCACCAAGTAGTAAAGAAAAATGCCAGTAAATATCTCGAAATAGATATTTCTTTGGATCGGATAACGGTAACTATCATCCCATTCGACTATATATGAGTCTGTGCACTTGTCGTAAACCCAAAATGCCTTGCCGTGCAAAATTAATATTATTCTTGTAAGAAAGGAAAAGAAAAAAGCGCCAATAGCCAGTTTGTGCGCATTCTTGATTGTACAGACGACAGGCGCTTTTAGAGGTTTGCAAACAGCGACAAACCGTTCGGCGGCTACTGAAATAGTGACATAAATAGAGAAGGTCTTCGCTATCCAAAGAGCCGCCCACATATAACCGAGGAGCATCTGAGAAATGTACCTGTACCAATATAAGGTGGTTTCGAAATACGATAGCGCATATAAGCTCGTCCGAAAGAAGACAGCGATGAGAAAAAGGCTGTCGGCGACGGCGAGGTACCGAAGTAATACTGATGTCGACGTAAATGGTCTCTCCCTCCCTAAGACGATAAAGGAAAGCCCATTACCGATGAGACCGAAGAAAACAACCATTAACAATAGCGTGACATCAAAATGGAATCTTAGTATAAAGCCTTTGCTAAGATTAGGGTCATTTAATGAGAAATAGAAATATGAGGTGCACTTAATTGGTTCAGCGTTGTCTGTAAGAGTTGTCAGCTGAACAGATGCCGGTGAGGCGGAGTTTTCCATATTTGCAGGGAGGCATTCGAATTGAATGTTTCGACAACTTTCGCTGGGCTACGTAGAGCCTAGCTGGTCATAAAATAGAAGATCAAATGTAAAGTCGATCCTTTCTAGTAGGCCTACTCAGCGCCCTTCAAGAAAGCTATTACGCCCGCACTCACACGTATGATCAAAAGTATTGGTTGATGGTCATACACACATGTATAGCCTCTAATATCGTTACTGGCAACAATCTTGAATAGTTGCCTGAATATTCCAGTAAATCACGAAGACGTTGTGATGTTTGAGAGTGTTTGTTGCTCTCCCTCTAACGTGGCCAGGCTGACCTAAGACTTCGATAGGATTCTCACACGTAGAATTCCGTCTCAGCACAACAAAAATTGGCCTCCGTCACACAGCTGTGACGTTCGCTGAAGGTTGTGCGTTGGCTGGAAGTGCATTTCGCCCATTCTTCAATGGGGTTTGTTGCAAATCGATATCATGAACATGACCTTCAGGCTTTAGGTATTGTGTTTTAGCCTGGCTTAAATATCAAAGTAACTTTGTGTTACAGAAAACTTACAGTGTGCTATGACTGGCATCAAATGAATTTTTCAATGCAAAATTGAAATACATCACGCATTTGTATTAAATATAATATACTTCTTTTACGGCGGAAAATCGGGTGATAGACGTGATTATGTACAATCTCGGTCATAAGTTATTAACCAGAGGATATTTGTCAATTACTCCGTGATCCCCCAATATTTTTTCACCAATTTTTGAGGCATGATAGTTAGATCATATGTCCATCATTTAGCATAATGATTTTTCTGATCAGTTGGCTGACTTGGGTTTTACCGTTGTTCGAAGTTCGCCGGTAAGAATGAGATTTTCGGAAACTTCGCAATACCTGAAAATTTTCACCTGTAAAATCTTCCTCTGTCTGCATTGATGGATATCAGCGTCAAAACTTTTCATAATTTTTGATTTTTTAACTTAAAAATGGCAACTTGGTTGGGATTTTAGCACTCTGCTTTCAAGTCCTGTGAACAGCACTCTGAGATGACCCCTCAAGCTTTACTGGGTTCCTATTGACAAAAATCCAGTCAGGTTTTTTCTGTGGTCATGCATTTTATGGGTCAGTTTGCATTCATTGATCATGTTGAATAGGGCCTAATCAGATTCGGGTCGACATCCTGATTGAATGGTTGAAACTGATCTGCAACCATCTTTTAGGAAGAGCATGGCATGAGGGCGGAAGAATGCCTATTATATTAGGTCTAGTAAAGCTTGAGGAGGGTCATCTCAGAGTGCTGTTGACTGGGCTTCAAACCACAGTGCAAAAATCCCCACAAAGTTGCCATTTTTAGGTCAAAACATCAAATATTTTGACAATTTTTGGTGCTGATATCCATCTATACAGACAATGGAAGATTTTACAGGTGAAAATTTTCAGGATTTGTGGAGTTTCCGAAAATCTCATTCTGACCGGCGAACTTCGAACAACAGTAAAACCCAAGTCAGCCAACTGATCAGAAAAATCATTATGCCAAATGATGGACAAATGATCTAACTATCATGCATCAAAAATTGGCGAAAAAATATTGGGGGATCACGGAGTAATTGACAAATATCCACTGGTTAATAACTTATGACCGAGATTGTACCAGTATCCAGACCTTCCTATACTGACTAAGCCTGGCCCAGTGAACCGTGGTCTCTTACCCAGGACACAAATCTTAAAGGCCTGTCTACACGATCATACATTTGTTCAAAACATCATCATACATTTGTATGATGATGTCCAAGCTTGTTTGTTGATTTCTGTCTTGTGACAATGCAGCTAAAATTTTGAACATCATCATACATTGTTCAAAACAGCATCATAGACTTGTATGATGATGTTCAAGTTCGTGCTTTACCCTGCTGACCAGGCCAGGTTGGCGGAATTTCTGTGATCTTCCAGTGACAACCCTCCAAATTGTCCGTCGGTTGCGTGACAATTTTTGGTGCCGAAACCCGGGAACGTGTTACCCTGTCGTAAGCGGAGGGCCTGTGTGATGGAGGACGCAGTCAAGCGGCGGTCCGGGGCGAAAGGTTGGCTCACACGTGCCGTAAACCACCTCAAGAACGCCTTGGCAGATGGCAAAGGAATCGACGCTGCGGTGCTCGACGAAGGGATCCGGGAGTTGGACCAGCGACTCAAACGGTTCGAACACGCACAAGGTGAGGTCGAAATGTGTTTTACGAACACCGAAGATTTAGAACAGTCTATTAAAGACGTTGGGTCTTATTTAGACACTGTCTCTTGTGTGAGAATCGACGCGATTCGACTACGTGACAAACTGGCTGCGCGGCAGCAGTCCGACGGTGTGAAATCGGAAGGTTCCGATTTGGAGGCCACTTCCGAGTCGGTAGGAGGTGGTTCTTCCGTACGTAACGCTCGGCTACCGAAAATAGAAGTACCAAAGTTTAGTGGAAATGTTATGGAATGGCAGACATTCTGGGATACGTTTAGGGTTCTTGTTCATGAAACGAACTTGCCTGACATTACTAAATTTACGTATCTTGACTCTTCATTAGAAGGGCTGAAAGGGTAAATGTCGTCCTGGGTACATACAAAGATTACCCAGGATCTCAATCTTCACTGAAACAATACCCTGGGTGTAGTTTCGGTAGCTGAACATCACCCAGCACCCGCAATCAATGCCTACGAACGAGTCCTATTTAGCAGTTTAGAAACTTCGTGAAATTTTGCAGTCTCGCGCCGTGGTACTTTGCTGAGTGTAGCTGTTCATGACATTCCTCAGGCGGTCACGTGCCCACTTCATATTGCTTCAATCCAGGCCCCTCTGAGAAAAGCAATAAAGACACCCCCAGTTGACTGTTTTTATGGTCCAATGTGATCACTGTGCTTTAGCCCTGTTTACACTACATAAAAACCCGCGTCTCACCCGGGCTTTTTCTGTCTACACCTGTTAAAAGCGCGGGTCTAATAGACCCGGGGACGAAAAGTCCGGGCTTTTTGTTTACGTGCCGTAAACCACCTCAAGAACGCCTTGGCGGATGGCGGCAAAGGAATCGACGCTGCGGTGCTCGACGAAGGGATCCGGGAGTTGGATCAGCGACTCAAACGGTTCGAACACGCGCAAGGTGAGGTCGAAATGTGTTTTACGAACACCGAAGATTTAGAACGGTCTATTAAAGACGTTGGGTCTTATTTAGACACTGTCTCTTGTGTGAGAATCGACGCGATTCGTCTACGTGACAAGCTGGCTGCGCGGCAGCAGTCCGACGGTGTGAAATCGGAAGGTTCCGATTTGGAGGCCACTTCTGAGTCGGTAGGAGGTGGTTCTTGCATACGTAACGCTCGGCTACCGAAAATAGAAGTACCAAAGTTTAGTGGAAATGTTATGGAATGGCAGACATTCTGGGATAAGTTTAGGGTTCTTGTTCATGAAACGAACTTGCCTGACATTACTAAATTCACGTAAATGTATCTTGACTCTTCATTAGAAGGTGACGCGCGTGCGGCTATCGCGGGATTCACGGTTACTGCGGAACACTACGCAACTGCTAGACAGATGTTGCGAGATAATCCACGAATCCAGGTGTCAGTCGACGATGCTGGGTGATGTTCGGCTACCAAAACTACACCCAGGGTATTGTTTTAGTGAAGATAGAGATCCTGGGTAATCTTTGTATATACCCAGGACGACATTTACCCTTTCAGCATTAGAAGGCGACGCTCGTGCGGCTATCGCGGGATTCACGGTTACTGCGGAACACTATGCAACTGCTAGACAGATGTTGGAGGACAGGTTTGGTAGACGTGAAAAAATTGTGTTTACTCACATTCAGAGTTTGCTTAAATTAGGTTTGAACAACACAGTTAAACAGGCGCGTGCTTCACATTTGTCCAAATTGTACGATGAGTTGCAGATGCATGTCAGAAGTCTTGAGAATCTGGAAATTGCTGGTAAACAGTATGGCGTTTTCCTCACACCAGTCATACTGTCTAGTTTGCCTACTGATGTGCGACTAGAATGGGCGAGAACAGGAGAGGGTCACGAAGATGACTTGGCCTTCCTGTTAGAATTTCTGAAAACTGAGATCAGGAGACATGAAAATGCCGAGTCATTTAGAGATATTAAACCCGCTGCTAGTGAAAAGAAAGCTGTGGTTCGTTCCACACCCACTGCCGCGGCACTTCAGTCATCATCTGCACCTGAATCATGCAATTTGTGTGGGAAGCCGCACCAGACTTTCAAGTGCTGGAATTTAATAAGAGTGTCAAAGTCAGAACGTAAAGACCGAATTCGTAAGACAAAATTGTGTTTCAAATGTCTGGGCAAGCATTTTGCTCGTGCTTGTTCTGCCAAATGTAGCAAATGTGGTAATAACCATCATGCTTTGATCTGTGATAATCGTGACAGTGCTTCGCCGAAGGAGCTTTCTGTACCATCTTCATCTGGGTCCAATTCTACTGGGCCCAATGCTACTGGTGACAATCTTGTTGATTCTCCTACTGCGGTTCAGACCGTGCATAGTGGTGAGCCAATGGTCCAAACCTCGCCTGAATCTCCTACAGACGTGGGCGTTATGTCCTCGCATGTAACTGACAAGGGGAGTTAACGATTGTGTACCATATTGCCCATTACTAGAGTTAAAGTTACTGGGCGGTCTGGCGTAACTGAAGCTACCTTGTTATTTGACAGTGGATCAGATCGCTCCTATGTTAGCAGTAAACTTGTAAAAGCTGTGGGACCAAACTGGGTCTGTTCTGAGCCCATCTCCTTTGCATCCTTTGGAGGTGTTGTTTCCTCGAAGGGTCAAATGCATAATGTATATAACTTGCAACTGTCTTCCTTACAGAATGATGTAACTGAATGTGTTGAAGCCATTGAAGTTCCCGTCATTTGTACTCCGTTGCAAAGAACCAAAGTGCCATATGATCTCTTGACGTCCTTCGAAGGTATTGAATTTTCTGACGCTCAGGTCTTGGAAGGTGAGAAGTCGATTGACATTCTTATTGGTCTAGATTTTTTCTGGGACTTGATAAGGACTGGTCTGAAAAGACATCGCGATGGCCCTGTGGCTCAAGAAACAGTATTTGGCTGGGTACTGTCCGGGTCTTTCAAATCTACACGTAGCAATCACGTTCAACCTGTTTCTACTCTGTCTCTTCAGTTGATATGTGTTGATTCCATTCCAGAATCTACTCTGAAAAGCTTCTGGGATCTTGAAGGCATTGGGATCACTAAAGCTGAGAAAGATCCTTGTGATCCTGTGCTGGCTGAATTTGAGAAATCGATTCAAAAGGTTGATGGTAGGTACGAGGTGTCATTGCCTTGGAAGAAAGAGTTTCGACCTGGCGTATTATTGAATAATGAAGCATTGGCGAGGAAGCGACTTGAATATCTTTCACGACGTCTCAATAGAGATGAACACCTGAAGGCGAAATACGACTCGGTTTTCGTCGAATATGAGCAATTAGGTTTTATTGAAGAAGTTCCTTTCAGAACTTACAGGTCCACATCCCATCTTCTACCTTCCTCACCGTCCGGTGATCAGGGAGGCGAGTCTTAGTACAAAGGTTCGCCCAGTCTTTGATGCTTCAGCGGTAGGGTACAACTCCGTTTCCCTAAATGACTGTCTGGAAGCTGGCCCTGCACTTCTACCGAGTTTGGTAGAGATCCTGATTCGATTCAGGAGGTGGCAAGTTGCAATGGTTTCGGATGTTTCCAAGGCCTTTCTACAGATTAGGCTGAGACGTGAAGATCAAGACGTGCATAGGTTTCTCTGGGATGTTAATGGTAACATTCGCACAATGCGTTTTGTAAGAGTTCCCTTTGGCAATAAGAGTAGTCCCTTCCTTTTGAATGCCACCATTCGTCATCATTTGAATTCTTATCCTAATTCCAGAGCAGTGGAGGAACTGAGGGAGAACACCTACGTTGATGATTGGTTATCGGGCGATGATTCGGAACTCGAGTGTTGTGCCTTGTTTGAAGAAGGTTCTTCTATCATGTCTGAGGCAGGAATGCATTTGACCAAAGGTCATTCTAATGGTAAGACCTTGTCTGAGAAATTTTGCCATGAGTTTGCTTCCAAATGTCCAGAGGACGCCTCTGTTAAGGTTTTGGGAATGCGCTGGGTTGTTTGCAGAAGATTGTTTTGCCTTTGATGGTCTCATTGGTCCTCAAATCTCTGATTTGTTTTGCAGCAAACGAACGGTCCTGAGCTACGTATCGAGACTTTTTGACCCATTGGGATTCATGTGTCCATACACCATCGTTGGTAAGATTCTGTTCCAGGATGTTTGGTGTCTTGGCCTTGACTGGGACACTGAACTTCCTGAGGATTTCGGAATTCGGTTCCATTCTTGGTTGAAAGGCTTGGAAGTCCTGAAATCATGGAGAATTGACAGGTGTTATTTCCCCGACACTGTTTGGAAGGAGTTGATTAACTCCTTGGAAGTCCACATGTTCTGTGATGCCTCGGAAAAGGCGTACGGGGCTGTTGTATATCTGAAAACTGTGGACAAAGATGGAAACTTTCGAGTATCTTTCGTTACCTCCAAGGCTAAAGTGTCGCCCTTGAAACGTGTTACCTTACCCAGGTTAGAACTGTTGGCCGCCCTTTTGGGAGCGCGACTCTTGGATTTTGTTTTGAAGGCTTTGAAGGTCAGTTCTGATGAGGTCCGTTGCCACTGTTGGTCTGATTCCACTATCGTTTTAGCTTGGATCAAGAGTAGTCCTGCTAAGTTCAAAGCATTTGTTTGTAACAGGATTAGTGAAATCCAGGAATTAACAAATCTTGCTAGTTGGTCTCATGTGGAGGGTTCTGATAACCCTGCAGACCTTGTGTCTCGAGGTGTAGCTGCCTCGGAGTTGATGAATAGTTCTCTCTGGCTGAACGGCCCTGCTTGGTTGACAGTGGGGGCGAGTAAATGTAATGAAGATAGGCTCTTGGTTGAACCAGTATTTGAGGAGCTAGGTTCTGGTCTTACAGTTGTTTCAGAGAAAGCAGAGTTCATCTTTCCGGTTGAAAGGTGGAGCTCATTTGATAAGGCCTTGCGTGTTGTTGCCAACGTCATTAGGTTCATTCGGAATTTGGAACCCAAGGTGTCTGTCCGCTCATTGGGAGCACTTTCGCTGGAGGAGTTAACTGATGCTAAGAGGAAGCTTTTCTTGTGTCTTCAAAGTTGGGCTTACCCGGAGGAGTGTTCTGCCTTGGCTGGGGGAAAGGCGGTCACCAAGTCTTCATCCATTGCCTCCTTGACTCCTTTCTTGGCAGATGATGGGATGTTGAGCGTTCAGGGTCGATTGCAACAGACTGCTCTACCATTTGACCAGAAGCATTCAATCATACTTCCATCCCATCATCTGACCAAACTGTTGGTAAGATTTCAGCATAAGTTGATGAAACATGCTGGAGTAGACACGGTCGTTGCGTCCGTTAGATGTTGTTATTGGATAGTTGGTTTGAGGAAGTTGGCAAGGTCGGTCAAAAGGGAATGCGCCCCCTGCCAGAGACAGGATTCCCCTCCTTGTAATCGTCCTGTTGCGCCATTGCCTGCAGCAAGGGTGACTCCAGCCTCGCCTTTCTCAGTTGTAGGCCTGGATTATGCTGGGCCTTTATACTGTTGTGACTCCCCAAGAGAGAAATTGTACATCCTGTTGCATACTTGTGCTGTGATACGTGCTGTTCACCTGGAACTTACGAGTTCATTGAATTTGGCCGACTTTGTTTTGGCATTCCGCAGGTTTGTAGCGAGGCGTGGGCTTCAGATAACGCCAAGACCTTCCTGAGTGCGAAGTATAAGCTTGCCGAGATATATGGTCACCTGGCGCCAAAGTGGCGGTTTATAGTTCCTAGAAGTCCCTGGTGGGGCGGTTTCTACGAGAGGTTAGTCCGTTCCGTGAAATCCTGTTTGAAGAAGAGTGTGGGAAATGGCTCCCTCACCCGTGCGGAGTTGGAAACAAGTCTGTTGGAGATAGAGGCCTGCATCAACTCACGCCCTTTGACCTTTGTAGGTGGCACACTCGAGTCGAGCAACCCTTTGACTCCTTCCAATTTCTTAATTGGACGAAGTTCTAGCTTTCAACCTGAAGTCTTAGAGTTGTCCGACTCGCTACAGCTCGAGGTCACTGCATCTGGTTTGAGTGATAGACAAGTGGTCAGGAACCTCCGTCTCCAACAGTTTTGGAAGATTTGGAGTGATCAATATCTCCGTAGTTTGCCGCAAGCGTTGCACAGGTTTTGTCATCGAGGTGCCTTGCATGTTGGTTCCATTGTTCTCATTCGTGATGATCATTTGAAGCGCTTACAGTGGCCTTTGGCAGTTGTCGTTGCAGTTCACCCTGGCAAAGACGGGGTTGTCCGTAGTGTAACTCTGAGAACATCCAGAGGAGTGGTAACTAGAGCAGTTCAGAGACTCCATAGTCTCGAAATCTGTAGTGAACGTTGCCTGTCAATGGGTGGAAGCGTCAGGAACGACGGTGGGCCTGTCGCTACTACCAATGTACCGACTCATTCATGTGAGTCTTGACTTGGGGGCTGAGGAGAAATCCTCTTCTCCAATTATTGATATGCCTACTAATGTATCTACTCATTCTAGCGAATCGAGACAGACACGGGGGGAGCTCCTCTCCTTCAAGTGATGATGTTTCTCAGGGATATTCCGTTCCTGAGACGGAGATTGTCAACCGTGATGATAATTCTGAAATGGATCGTGTGACGACTCGTTCTGGACGTGTGGTTCAACGGAGGGTGCGTCTGGATCTGTGAGATTCTATTGGAAGTGTTTAGTGACGGTAACTAGGTGTACGACGTGCTCTGCCCATGTTGCTGTTAAATTGTCTTTGTGTAACTGGGTGTACGACGTGCTCTGCCCATGTTAAAGTGTGTTCACTTAATGATGTTGTCTGATCTCGGTATATTGGAGATCATAGATTTTCTGAAAAGGGACCGCGTTTGGATGGTTCCTGGTTCTTTACCTCATTGTCTATTCATTCCTAATATTTATACCTGCTTCGTTGCAGAGATTTCTTTAATTGGTGTCGCGAGCTTTGAGGTTCAAAACCAGGAGGGTGTCCAACCGTAGTGTCTCTCGGGTAATGTGTAAAAACTTAACTTGATATGCTATGGTTGCACATTATATTTAATAGTTTGATCAATTATATACGAGATCAATTTCACTACATAACGTTTATCCTAATATTATATAGTAATAAGTTTCTGCTTATTGGACGTTTGGTTTAAAACTTTGATCTACTTAGTGTACCTTATTTAATACAGTGTAATAGTCTGAAAGGTTTAATTTATTGATATGAACTCTGATGTGTAAAGTCTGTAAGAATCTTATTGGAGTGCCTCCAATAGGGGGGAGAACGTTGTTGAACTGGTTTACCCCTTTGGTCATGCACTTTACCCGAGTGCACCTGAATGCTATGATGACGTGTTAGGTCATTTGGTTTGGTCCGCGTGATTTGGCGCGCGTGATTTAACTTGTTATTTAAATCGACCAAATTATTTGACCGAACTTCATCAAGTATGTGGATATTTTCCCTGCCGTTTTCGATACAATTTTTTGGTCAAATTAAATGTAATCGTGTGGAGCAAGCTTTAAGGTCCTTACACACCAAAAACTCGCGTTGAACGCCGCAGAAAAAAGCCGCGGTTTCGGCCCACATACAGGGGTCACACCTCCCGCGTGAAACGCTGCGGGAGGCGTGCATTTTTCGGGGCAAGCACACTGGATAACTACAAAATTTATTTTTGCTGCGACGCGGTGGCGAGGGGGCTTCATTTTTTTGCCGCGTGTCTTTGGTGTGACCCTTTTAATGAAAATCCATTGAGCTTATTTCTCCGCTGAATGGACAGTCACCCTCAGGCGGTGACAGACTGGCGTGAAAAGTCTTGTTGACACTGGCGGCGCGGGGCGAATTTTTTCTGTTAAGCCTATAGCTGTACACTCTTGGGGTGCGACGCGATGCAGCCAGAAGCTGTAGGAGAAGACGAGCGATTTCTACCACCCGCGATCGCTCTTGCAGTATTTTTCTGCGTCGAATCGCCTGTCGCGTGAGTTTTCTCCGCGGCAATCATGTTCAAGGACATTTCTGGCACAATTTGAATCAAATAACCACTGCCCCAACTGCGTCCCGCCGTGCCGCGCTTTGTCAAAACTGACACCGCTTGTCGATTTTTCAACGCACAGTGAACAAGGCTTAAGGGTGGGTATACACTACACGCGATTCACACAACGCATGCGATGGTTCTTTGTTATTTCATGCCGCAATGCCTCCCAAACAAAAGCAATTCGCGTGCGATTCCAAATCGCTTTGCGAATCGCTTCTAGTGTGCACCCACCCTAAGCAACGCGTCGGGAAGCGTTCAACCAATCAGGGAGGCGTTAACACGGACCGAAACACGGACGGCCTTGAATTCCCGACCGTAAGATCCAAAATATCCCAGCATCACAGCATCAGTGTCTGTGCAGGGGCGTAGCTAGCTTTTGGGGGAGGGGGGGGATACCATTCGTTGGTAATTTGCCGTCAAAATGTGCATGAAAACACGTTTTCCCGAATCACTTGGGGGGGGGGGGGCAATAGCCCCCTGACCCCCACCCCCGCTACCTACGCCCCTGTTGTGCGACAGGTCAACTTCATGGTGATTCAGCGGATGTTCAGTGTGTACGCGCAGCTTTGATGATTTTCAACAGCATTATGCATGGACAAACCATACGTCCACATGTTAGCGATCACGCAAACTATAGCGTGAACGCTATTTTAGCGTGATCGGTGCGAGGTCTTGATAAATACCACGCATCGCAAAGTTTGCGTGTCCGCAAAGCCATCGCAACGCAAATTTTTGCGATCTCTTTGTAAATAAGGCCCCAGAACACTGTTTTTAGTTCGACGCTTATCGAGACGCGCGCGCTGCACAAAGGAAGCCGATACAAAGCTAGATTGTGACCCAGGGTCCACCAAAATGCGACAAGCCACATTTCCATTCCGCGTAGGAACTCGAACTAGAGCAGTAGACATGAGAACTTCCTCAACTTGGACATTGCATGCAACGAGAGCATTCGAATCGACACCTTCAGTTCCACTCGAACTTGACGAACTACGCGTAAAATGCAACAAAGGATGGTGTTTCCCATGACAGTGCTTACAACTTGCCGGTTTGCTACAAGTGGCGACAAAATGCTGACGTGAGAAGCAATTTATGCATACACGTAATTCGTGCACTTTAGCTTTTCGCTCCTCGGGAGTCAAACTTAGAAACTGCGCACACTGAGGCAACCTATGCGATCCTTTGCAGAGAAAACATTCAGCTTCCGTAGGCGCAGAATTCCCGTCTGATCCCGACTTTTGTTGCGAATGAAACGACTTCGATTCCGAGGGCCGTTTGCCCTTCCCTGGCCGTGGTTCCGACGATTCGATTGCTGTTGCAAACTCGTGCAAAAACTTGATCATTTCAGCGAATTTCGAATTATCGACCGTTCCTACTTTTCGTTCCCATTCCATGCGCGTTTCCTGGTCCAATCGATTCTTTAAGACGTATATCAGCCAGGAATCCCACGCTTCTACCGGTTCCTTGAGATTCCGAAGAGCCTCCACGTTTTCGACCATCTTACTGCAGATTTTACGTATACCTGACGCACTCTTGGTACTCAGCTGCGACAGTCCGAAAATGTTAGAAAAGTGAGCGTCTCGAATCGTTTTCACGTTATGATACCGTGCCTTTAGCTGATTCAGTGCAAGCTCATAATTTTCATCTTGCAGCGCCAGAGATTTAACAAGATTTGCTGCCTCGCCTCGTAAACACGATTTCAAATATTGTAGTTTCTTCACAGGAGCTAGCTGGTCCCTTTCATGCACAGCACACCGAAAAATGTCAAAAAACTCGATCCATTCCGTGTAGCCACCGCTGAATGTCTTCAGGTCCAACTTTGGCAATTTCGTGTCTAGGGAGGAATCCGACGACTTTCTGGGTTCCGACTTTGCCGAAATCAGCTCCTTAACAGATGACAAAAGTTCCTGCGTTGATTCACGTTGCGAGGTAAGCAGTTCCTGCGTCGACTTTTGATTCGAGGCAATAAGATCCTGCACTACTTTCAACACATTCGACTCGCTTTCGGGCAGTTCAACCTTGATCACTGGGAACAACGTTTCCGTAACCTTTTCGATCATATTCGTAACGTCANTAACCTTTTCGATCATATTAGTAACGTCATCACACATGGCCCGGAACTTGCTATTGGCCGCATGAAGCACCGGTACCTGAGAATGATCTACTTCATCTACCAATTGTTCATAAAGTTCACCATAACGTTTTTCGTAGGACTCCAACGCCGACGTTTTCTTCTCTAACGCCCTTTTCGACACCTTGCGCGGGTCCGCCTCTTTTAACTTACACAAGTTCACTCAGTTCATCAAACAAAACTTTTACCTGCATTGAGATTCGGTCAAGCTTCTTCACCAATCTATCCATCTTGAAGAGCCAAAAGTTCACAAAACTAATAACAAAGGAAGCCTCCACCACCAAAAGACGAATCAAATCAAGTCCACGACAAGACTATCAAGTTCAAGACGACTTCCACACAAAAGACACATCCTGCACTTCAGCCATATTGGGTGTGTCCAAATGCAGCCACAAAGAAACATTTCCCATGCACTTCGGCCATTAGGGTGTTCAAATTCAAGGCTCAACTTTTCGGTTCAAGTCACTGCTCAAAGCACCACAAAATCCACAACGTTCATCTCGTGTCCTGTGAACATCTCTTCCAAAGGGAACCTCAAATGCGTTCAACATTTCGATAGGCAAATATCCGGCTCGAAGGACCAATGTTTCCCTCGAACATGGAGAGGACTGTAAGGTACATCTGAACTCTTATAAAATCTTTATTGCACTGAAGAAAAATCTAAGGAACAGGTAAAATCACAACACTGAAAAGTTTAACATAAACAGTGAGCCTTCGTGTGAGGTGTTTGCAGGGCGTTAGCATTTCTCTTGCTCGTCGCATGGAGGCTTTTTGTTGATCTAGTTCAGCTTTAACCAGCGTACAAAAGCTATCCGCGTCTAGGCTAATCGCGCGATGATCACCCTTTATGAATACGGCCCTATAAGTTTTACTATCCACTTTCTGTTCATTGAATTTCATTGTTCATCAGTTCTTTGTGAAGTTTGACCTTGACCGTGACCTATGATCATCAGGGTTATTACATTAATCGAAATTGGCACCCTAAATAACCTAAATATGGGTGTTATCAAACCTCTACTGCTACCACAGATGGAGACATTCCAAATTATCAAGTTTGACCTTGACCTGATCATCAAGGTCATTACATAATAAAAATGGGCATGTTCAGTAACCTAAGTATGGGTGATATCATGTCTCTACCTCAATCACGGGCAGAGATATTGAAAATATCAACATTTCATGATATCTCAATCACCCGGACGCATGAGGCTGAGAATTTTACCACATTGGATAAGCAGGCATGAATTAAGACTTGTTTTATGTTGATCAGTTGACAATGTGGCAAGTTATCTCAAAATATCAAATTTCGTGATATTGAACGTCGATATCACCATGACCCAAACATCTCAGGTCAAAAATAATCAGCTCATTTGATTTCTAGGGTATAAAAACCTAAGGGTAGAACTTGTTTCTAGCTCCAGGTGTTAACTGGTTATAGGAGCCGATTTGTGACATCAGATAAGAGTGTGGTGGACAAAATATCAAATCTGATACGATGATTACATCAATGATGGAGGCATCTGAGGTTGTAAATGATTAGATCACTTTTTCTGCCTGTAAGTCACGCTCCTCTGTTTGATAACTCCATTTTTAAGTTTTTGAACAGTCCACTTTCCATACTCTGCCATGTTGCAAACAGTGACACTAGGACTTATAGTGTAGAAGAGCCACCTGGTGGTGTAGTTTTCCCTGGATAGCCCCATTCGAGCCACTTTTCATAACCCTTAAAGCATCTTTTTAAGATGGGGATTTGGCCTAGTGGTTAAGGCGTGTTGTCCCTTACTGCTGGCGATTGATGCCTCATGCGAGGGTTCCTGGATTCGAATCTGGTAGGCAGCAATGTCTTTCACATTTGAAACCCGATTTCTATTTCATATTCTTTACTTGTATCTACTTTAATGTGACCGCTCGCATAACATAAAACAGTTCCGGTTTGGAGGTTGTTTGGACTACTCGCAGGGTACTGATGGACGCCTCGTTTAACATGGGCCATTGGACCATCTTTTTTAAGATGGGGATTTGGCCTAGTTGTTGTCAGAGTATTAGTCCTTAATGCATAAAAATTGTATGAATAATTTGAATAATTTTCTTCCTCTTTCACTTTTATGTTGCAATCACAGCCTCAACCGGTGTAACGTTTTTCAGTGAGGCCCGTGAGCCAGTGTGACAATACAATAGATTGACGGAATAAGCGGCGACTGGACAATGAGCGACACACAGAGAAACAGCGAGTTCGTTTCACAGTGTGTTCCAAACAATGGGGATCACACAGAAAAACGGCCACACTGAAAAACGTTACACCTGAATGCCGAGAGGCTCGAAGTGTACACTTTGCACAAATTCACTGGCATTCAGGATGACCGTTTTTCTCGGGCCGAGATTATTCATCGTTGTCAGCACCCAGATGAATATTGTATTGAAAGTACAGTCAGGAGAATACGATCTACAAAAATTGTGATTGTAGACGAAGTTTCAATCATATCGAAAGAAGTTTTTGAACAAGCAGAGTTGACGTGCAGGATTGTCAATGACCAGACTAAATATTTGGGAGGAATTCAAGTACTCCTTTGTGGCGACTTCCTGCAACTCCCACCACTGCCCGATGATGATTACATGGACCGTGGGGAATATGCATTCAGTTCACCAATTTTTCACCAATAATTTTTCACCAATAATTGCATTCACCACCATATCCATCTTCAGAAAGTTTTCAGGTTGTTTGATTGACCGCAGTGACACTTCCCGTCACTTGAACTTTTCCACTTCAAATGTAAAATCGACTACGTAATTCCAATTAAGGAAGCTTTAGATTAACAGACGATAAAGTGTGGAGGTCATCCTCGGCATGGTCTAATCGTGTGTACCTTTCATCTTCGGTACATTTGCTCCCCGCTTTGGAGTTGACATCTTCAACAATTGTGACACAGCCGCCATGTTCCGACTCGGATACCAGTGCTGCAACCTGAAAAACTCGGCTAATGAGCTGCCGATTCTCCACGGTGAATGTAGGTCCTGAGACGGTATTTGAAGGAGTTTCTGGAGAATGATTGGATGATGTGAATGGGTAGCGAGTCCCAAAGCTTGACATCCTGAGAATCTCAGGTCATTTACGGTCGTACCCTCCCTCAATGCCCTGAGGACATCCACCCCGTTTCGGCGGGGAAGACGGACATTCCCTCATGTGTACTCGCCAATTGGTAATTCCCGAACAGACCATGCAAAGCAGTGGGGAAATGCCACTTGATGTAATGGACAAATATCGCGCCTAGTGCTACAACGTCTGCACATACATCGGTACGAGTTACCGGATACCAGGCTCCTAGCATTGTATCTCATTCCATAATTTATGCGCGCTGCCGAATGACAGCTGCCCTAAACACATGAACTGGATCATACCTTCGTGTTCTGATCCCATCAGTACGTCCTCGTTGACAAGATAATCCGTGAGAATCATGTTGACGCGAAGTTAATTCAGGAACAATCAGAAACTCAGCGAGTTTGTCAGCGACTCGAGAAATTTTCACAGCTACTATATTTGGGATATGACCAAGACGGGATAGAAGCTTCACTGTGATTGGCTGGATTGGGCGGAGTCGAGTGCTCCGCTGGTTCCCCACTAAAATGGCATGGGTGTCACCAGGGTCTGAACCAAGCGCGAGTTGGGGAGCCGGTTGTGAAGACCCTGGGTGCGAGGATGAAAGCTTGATGGAGTGTGGGATAGCAGATATACGGAGAGAGCTTGACATTCTGATCGGAAGCCTGTAGGGTCTGGGGTGACGGAGGCGGGCATCATTAACGGGATTTCGGTAACTGTTGAATAACCCAGTTAAGTATGGAGGAAGAAGGTTGTTTACATTGTCGTACATCAGAAGAAGAATTATCTGGTCTCTACGATCTCCAAGGCTCATCCATCCAAGGGTATTCAACACATTACGAGCGTTAGTACCGTGAAGGCACCCCTATAATGGACGCGGTCTAGTTTGGCCAGGTGTTCTTGATTGGCAAGGAGGAATAAAGGCGAACCATATTCAAGGTGTGGCAGGATAAAGGACATTATATATTTCCTCGGTGTGTTTAGAGTGGACTATGCGAGTGAGGGCCGAGAGAGGATTGAGTTTATTGTGGCATTTAGCCACAATGCTGTCAATATGCTGATGTAAGTTAAGGGCTGCATCTAGAGTTACTCAGTGACTTATCATGGATCCTTATACATATACGGATTGAAATGTACACAAAATTTGTGAGGTGGTCTCTAGGAAATATGCACCTAACCATGCTGCCTCTGTTTTAATCTTATTAAGTTTTAACCCTGAAAAACATCCAAATTGTTCTATAGTGCTGAGATAGGCCTTTTCAGATTTCTCATCAGCTAGTATCCCTGTTGTGTCATCCGCGAATTGTAAAACTTTTATTTCCTCATTTCCAAGTTTGATGCCCTTGATCTCAGTATTCTCTGCCGACGTCCTTGGTTCGCGTTCACAGCGCCATCTAGCGTCTTTTTCTTTCAACGTCTGCGATTCTGAACCTCTGCGTTCCGAATTTTTAGAAGACGATTAACGAAATTAGTTGTCTTCTTCCAACGTCCTTGTTCCGCAATAAAAAACAGCGGTTTTGTCTTATTTTATTTGTTTTCCGACCTCCTTGTTCGTCATAAAAAGAATTAAACTGCGGCAATTTATTCTTGATTTGCGTTTTTATATCTGTTTCTACAAAAGAATATCTTGTTTCGCAACGTTGGATTTTTGCACATATAACCGCCCATACACTACTAACTAGCCCTGCCGAACTCCAATATACGGCCAAGTAGTCCGCGACGGTGACCTGATTACATTATGGTATTATGTTATTAATCCGCGACATGAGGAGATTAATGAGCAATGCTTCCGTTGTCATGGTTGTGAACGGGTTACTGGGAAGTAGTACCGCTTGTGGGCTGCGTGGGCGCATCGGCAGTGTCCGCACATCTGCGTCGTCGGTACATCGGCAACGTCGGCACCGTCGGCACATAGAACGTGTCGGCACGTCGGCAGTGTCGGCACAATCAGCAGGAACAGTATCCATACTACCGACGGGAACTTCGGAACATCGGCACTGTCCGCACATCGGCAGCGCTGGCACCATCGGCACATCGGCACTGTCGGCAAATCGGCAGTGCCGGCACCGTCGGCACATCGGCAACGCCGGCACCGTCGGCACATCGGCAGCGCCGGCACCGTCGGCACATCGGCAGCGCCGGTAGCCTACCGTCGGCACATCGGCATTACCGCCAAAAGCCTATAATTGTATCGAACCGAGTTGTGGTGTGTTGCAGTTAGGATGAAAATTGCATTTATGTGACGTAGAGACGGGAGCAACAGCTTAGTTACTTTTTGAAACTGATCAAGCTTAGTTTACTCAAGTCATACCATTACGTCACAGTTGGGTTGATTTGCGTAGAATGACGTCATAGTTGTGGTTGCGTAACCATGGTTGCAATCTTCTTTGGTTATAAAGGTAAAAATGCAGACATGTAATGTTCAAAGTGTGGTATTATTATTTCATTATGTGAAGTATCAATCACATTATGATATACCGGTAGCTTACTCCAAATAGCATACGTTGTGACGCTTATTGTCCAGGTCGTCACTTTACATGACCTAAAAGTCCATTTACGAGTGAAATTACTGGCTGATCAACGAGTGTGAAATGTAGGCATAGCCTAGATCTTACTGTATATGATGCAGATTATTGTCATAGTACTTTACACGACCAAAATGTCCATTAACTCATCAGCTTGTGGATGATAACGGCGACATATGTTGATCATTGATTGAGAGACATCTTTGGTGTTCTCGAAGGCGTTGACGTAGTCGCTGCAGTTTACACCGGCGGCAACAAGGATTTCTTCAACAGCTGAATTCAACTTGGGTTTGAAGAAGAGATTCTTGACTTTGACTTGGGAAGACGATGTCGGTTGGAGTACACTGCCTTTGATCAATTTACCGAAACCTTCGTTCTGGATATCTTCAAGTACATCTGAATGAGGGATGTTTTGTTGAGAGAATTGAGAATTAAACTTTTTGGATGAAGAATTTCTTTTTCAATTAAGTACTAAACCCACTCTGGATGACTTCTGTTGTAACGGAGTGGACTTTCTTCTGGATACATCTTGGTGTTGTCACCGGACCATGTGTTCTTGAAATTGCATGAAGTAGTCTGTCTTTCAGTGACTTTGTGGGGTTGATGGCTACTTCATCTTTGGCAACACCGCTTCGCGCCGCCTTGAGAAATATTATTAGAGGTAGTTTAGTACTTTTTTGGTTAAGGAAGTGTTTTAATGTTGCACTTGCATTTACGCGTAAAAGTGACTTCAGCAAAATACTTCAACTAGTTCATTTACGGGAGAAACAAATTTAATTCTCTTTTCATTTTCTTAAAGTCATATTTTTGTTACATATGATGAGTTACTTTTTTGGGTTATTTTTACCTGTAAGAAGATTGCCTTTTGTTGTTGAGAAGCAGTGTACAGCATTATTGCTGCATTTACCATGCGAAGTGGGATTTAAAAGTTATAAGATAAAAAAGTTAGCAAAATGCTTTTACTTCAAGTACCGGTATGTAATACTAGTACATTTACACTGGCCATTGCTGTGCAAATAAAAGTATTTGCTAACTTTTATGAATACCAGCCAATGACTCGAGACTATGCAAACGTGCCATTGTCAGCTGTCATAATCCAGATTAGTCCTCACTCAAGACGGGATAATTGCCCTATTGGCAAGACGAGGCGTTATACACAGGGCAGCAGACCAACACGGTGCGGAAAGACCTACCCACCCGGATCAGGGTAGAGGTATCACTCAGATACGTATTCGGGTGTAGATACGGGTGCGGATTGGGGTGTAACCACTGGTCCGGACAGCACTTTTTTCGCCCAGTGACCAGTTTTATGACGTCACGAGCTATATTTGTTCGGGGAAAACCCTTTCCGTGATCCAAGATGGCGCTGTGGTATTTCGTGGTAAGTGAACAATTTTGTGGAAGCCGAAGCAGTTTGAGAGCCTCAGAAGTGGATTACATCGTATTTCGGAGAATTTTCATGGCTGTATTGATTTGCACACACATTAGGCACAAATTGTGAGTACTTTCTAGGTGTTGAGCAGGCCTTGTGGACTGGGGGACTTATCCTCTCGCAAAACCCTGTTCGCTGGCCATCTCCTGATAGTAGGCCGACTCCTATGCACAGATGCCTGCTGCTCAGTGTTATCGGTGTGCATCACATAGCCACCATCTGTCAAATGGCACAGTTCTCAGTAGAAACACGTGGATCTGATCTAATTTTAGTTACAAACATTGCGCAAAAAGCTGCGCAGTAGCGATGCGCAGGGAGGGTGCGCAGTGGCCTGGACAGGAATTCCTGTCAAAATGGCTGCCCCGTGCCTGTCTTTGTGTAGCGGAACGTGAGCGCCAGCGGGAGTGCAGCGGCAAAGACGGGAACCAGTCTAGCCCCTTCCGGCTATAATTCCACTGTATCGCTGTTTGCCGGAAGTGTCACAAGGCGTCAAATTTAACTTGCCATGCTAAGAGAAAATTCATGAAAATGACAAAATGCACCCGCGATATAGTTGATGACGTCATCAGTTTTGTGTCACGCCGTAAATCTTTGAAAGACGCACGTGAATCTTGAACGAAAAAATTCTGCTTCGGCATGCCATAGATGATGACGTCATGGGTTTTGCAGTCACGTGCTCCTAGTATATGCAAAATTTTGTTCTGAAAAAAAGAGGTCTGTAACATGGTGCTGGAGCTGGCCCTCCTGATCCGTCTGCAATGGTTATCGAACTTATTACAGAGACCTGGGGACGGATTTTGCAAATCGTGAAATGCAATATAAAGCAAGCACCATTAGGCCTACCTGTAGGGCAACCTGCAACCTGCATTTTATACCAGCCGATGTTTATCGTAATTTTTAGGCCTGTGCAGTTGTGAATTTAAATTCATGTTGATGCTGGGAGATACATTATATCGGAAATCAGATAATTATCATCCAGGCGGTGGAGATCGATGATGCTGAAAGGAGCCATCCATCGTCCATCATCCACCGTCCATCGTCCATGTTTTTCGAATACCCCTGCATTCAGAGAATAAGATCTTAACTTGTCGGTCACTGTAACCGCACTAATCCAACCTAACCCTAACCCAACGCCGGAGAAGGCAGAAGAATGGTTGGATTTGTGTCGTGCTTCCGTCTTACAGGTGTAGGCCAATATTGTGGCCTTCTAGCCTTGAGAATTGTCTTGCAATACACTACTCATCCGAGATCGTTATCACGCTTTGTGCCTAAAAAGCACTGTGCCCGGAATAAATCAAGACTTGCCGCCACTCGCTTGGGGCTACATCGGGAAAATCCCATGCCCGACTCCACTCGCTGGTTAAATCTGGCGGATACATCGCTCTTCGTCATAGTGCAGTACACATATCTCGGACACAGAACCTCACTGTCACGAAATGGGCTGTGACCATGGGATATCGATTAGCGGGGCAAACTGGGCAGGAAAAGGACGCAACACTTAAACCGCTAGTTTTCAAAAACTAAATAAATTGTATTAAAATAAGAATTAATATACAGGTACATAATATATCAGGTTTACACAAATTTTCAACACCATTCAAAACGTGAAATCCACGCCCACCGGCGCCTCCTCGTGACGACCGATAGGTGTTTCCTCGTACCAACGGAACTGGAACTCCGTAACGACAAACGTTTAACCAGCGTAATTACACACGCTTCATCGAACATAACATCGAACGTGACGTCGAACGTACACCGAACTCTGACACCTAACGTAACATCAAACGTATCGTCGAACGTAATAGGTAGTTTTAGCAAGCCTACGTTTTACATTTACGATTACGATTTAACGACGTCATGACGTCATTACAGAGTGACGTGACGCCTTGTGACGCGATGGTTCGTCATCTGACGTAAAATGCTTTCCGTGTATGATAAAATGTTGTCGATGTATCCCATGTTTGTCCGGCTCTCAAAGACACATAGGACCACCATTTTATTTGTAATCTTCACTACAACTTGGACATTTACCCATTATTAGGTGTGTCAAATTGAAAGCGATTTATTTGATTACAAACGTTTGCGCGTAAAAAACTCCCGCATAGCCGACGTCATGACGTTTTCAAATCGTAATCGTAAATGTAAAACGTAAGCTTGCTAAAACTACCTAATATCGAACGTGACATCGAACCAGACAAACGTGTCATTAAACGTAACATCGGACGTGACTCCTAACGTAATATCGCTCGTTTAACTAGTTTACGACTGCTAATGCCCGTGGGCATAAACTCAACCTCAAGGCGTGGCTCGCCCCAAAAAGCCTGCAAAGAGAACCAAAGTAAGGCCACGTCCAACCGTTAAATAAACCGGGAAAATTCGTCAGTACGTCGTAACAGCATACCGGTACATATCCGTACTACAGTGTTGTGTAGTATAAAACTGAGTTAAGGGCTAGGTTCACCGACCAAATTTTCTGAGTCCACTTTTTGAAAATGTCAAATATCTTTGAAATGACCTAGCCATTTTAACTTGCAGCTACACTAAATGTATCAGAGGGACAGAGTGATAACAACTAGAGGCATCGCAGATGCCGTAGGCTTGCCCGTATGGAATGTTTAATTTGGGCAAAGTTTACCTTCATAGGCAGAAGGGGCAGGAGGTCATTGAACCACATATCAAGTATCCCCACTCGCAGCTGTGGCTGCCTGACCGACCACCAAATAACGTAGACTGCAGGGGCGTGGTTACCATATTGTAGCCTGGGGGATGATTGAGTCTGAAGAGCAAAGTCAGAGAGGGGTCTGGGGTCCTCCTTCAGAAAAAAAATTAAAAATCTGCATGCATCTTAAAGTCAAAGGATGCATTTCCCCCAACATCTGACACCATGTGACCAACTCGGCTCGAAGAGGGAAAATGACCTTTTGGAGGAAAAAATATTTTGTCCCTTTTTGATCCGGGGGGGGGGGGGGTACGGCAATGAAGCCAGAATTTCAAAATTTGATGCGGAAACTGACTAAAATGGTGTTTTTGCTCGATATTATTTTCAGCTCAAATGTCGGTCCCAAGACAGGGGCTTCTAGACTAAACCCTCTGAACTCAATGCACCGCATGCTGGTAGGCCCACTCCTATTCAGAATGTACAGTGGCATGATGATGTAAGCCTGCCCTGGCACTCCTGGCATGTGAATAGAATTACAAGACTGTGTGATTCCACAATACAAGTCATTGAGTTACCATAGCAGTCAATTGTTGTTATTGCTCAAGTGTGGAGTGGTCAGACCTCGAATAAAGGGCATAGCTTGAGATAAATTTGAGATTTTCTCAACAATGGAAACAATTTTTTGAATTCTGGCTTCATTGCCGTGTAGATACAAACCAAAGTTAATAGTATACAGAAGATAATCTCTTAGTTCTTTGTAATAAGGCGGTATTATGTACCGAAAGTTGTACCCTTTGTTTCAGCTAATGAGTGGATCGGCCAGACATTAAAGGGGGCGGTAGCCATAAGGAAGCGCACTGCAAATGGCGACTGAAAACAATTAATATTTTCGTCAAGCAAAAAGGTAGCATTGATTTCATGTATTTCTATGAAATTGCTACTCTTGTTCTTCACATCTGAATTGAAAACGATGAGCTTTCATCTTTCATTAATCAGCTAATTAAGCAAACAATGAGACCCCCCCCCCCATTTGACGCTTTCGTCATAGATTTCTCGGCAACAACGCGACTGGGACCTGGCGTTCTATCACCAAATGTTGGGGAATACATATGTGCAGGTGCCGACGTTGAGCTATTTTGCAAATTTTAATTCTTAGTAATGATAATTATGTAATTTGTGCCAAAAATTGGTCAAAAATGAATTTTTTAAATATCTCCCGAATCCTGTTGAATAGTGAAAAAATCTCAACGTCGCGCCCTGCGCACAAATATACTGCTGCCGAATGCAAAGAAACCACTGAAGAGCGATGCCTGATGGACGAGAAAAGTCTTCCCAAAATTTCCATATTTTGGCCAAAACACGCCTATGCTTTTCGAAATACGCGGGCTACTAAAGTAACCTCCTTATTGTCATTAATAAATAGGCATATGCGCACGGACGCACCGGGTGTATAAAAGCATTGTGCTGGACAATATTTTTGAAACAGTGTACGTTTTGGCAACGAACCGTGATCAGCTTGTCCTTGACGCCTAATTTTATTAACAATACCTGGTTATTCATAAATAAAACGGTTCAACCATCGACCGCCGCACTATTGACGGCGCTGTAGGTTTCCACTACCGCCCCCTTAATATGGCGTTTTAATTATCACGTTGTCATCCTGATACTTTATGTGTAGGTGCAAAGTAATAACATTGGGCCATTTTCAAGATATTTGACTTTTTAGGAAACTGGGATTGGAAATTTTCGTCGGTGAACCTATCCCTTAAAGGACGGCCTCTGATCGTGACATTATGGCTGAACGACGCAAACTGCGCTAACGAAGAGCATCGTGGTCCCGTGGCGATTCCACGACCTCCGTCCCATGAGAAATCTAGTCGGCGTGTGCGATGTGCTTAGGCACGACACCCGAATTTATAGCCGTAGACGAGATCCAAGTGCAAAAACCCCAAGACCAATCAGAAAACGACCCGTAACTGACAACCTAAACACAATAAGGGCCAAAACCGGCCAGTTAATTTCACAACTATTACGTCACATGCCCGACGAAACGAACTGAAACGAACTGACGCCGACACATGACCCGCACCTAACCTGCTAAAGCCAGTGGCGTGTCCAGAAATTGTCTACATTTCGTAACATATCCCCCAACTTAAGATAATTTCATCGACCAATAATTGATCTTAGCTCAAAACAGACATTTATGGACATGCATCTTACAACAGAAAACAAAATTATATAGTCCACACACTGGCATATCTTAACATTTGTTTTTATTCTATAATACAAAAATGCTGCCGGACCGAAACGCAGCGACAAGTACAAGACACAATTTCGAGGCTTGACACCACTTTCGAAACACTTACTGTTCACCACACAACCTACTCATACAATCGGCAGTAACATTATCTGAACCCTTGATCGCTTCTATTCTAAATTTGTAGGATTGTAAAAATAAAGCCCACCGCATGATGCGCCCGTTTTCTATTACACCTCTGTTAATATGAAAAAGTGGAGCGTGGTCAGTTTGCAAGACAAATTCGCGGCCGTACAAGTACACCCTTAATCAAAAGTAAATGCAAGCTAATAAACTTAAATATTTCCCCAAATCTTCAGCGGATCAACTGTTGCTTTTCACGGCAGTTATTTAGGGCATCAAGACACATTTTGAGACCAAAAATATCATGAACTTGCATGAGTTGTATTTTTGACAAAAGTTCGGAATTTCTATAAAAAAGTGTAACTGTCAATCGCATATTTTTTTGAAGTGAAACCAACGTCATTTTAAAGCTTTCCTGTTTCTATACACGAATAAATTTTCAATTTTTCAATTTGAGCTTCCATGTCGTAATTATGAAGAATTTATTCGAAAGTTTCAGTCGAAACTCCAGTCAACAGTTCAAGTCTTATTTTATAGTCGACCTCTCCTTATTGTCCAAAGACCAAAGCTCACGGAATAATAAGTCCCATTCATCGTAGGTCAAGTTAGTAAATGGCGTCAATTCCATAAGAGGTTACGTAGGCTCTCCTGCCTTCATTGGTAAGGAATTGTAAGGAGGAATTAAGAAAGGTGACACCGGCACTCATCTCGCACAAAAGACCGCCTGGCCTTGGATTACTCGATGGAGTGTCATCAGGAGTAACTATTGTTGACTAGGCCATGAATAGGCCTATTCACAATATTCAGCAGGCTGGGTAGATCTAAATGAGACGGAAGGAATAGCCCTGACTTGACTGGAAAACCGAACGAAATTCATTTTGAAAATTGCTCTGTAACTTCTGTTCACGACGGAATTTTTTAAACTCTGTAACTTCTGTTCACGACGGAATTTTTTAAACCTGAAAAAATAATTTTGCTGGGAAACAAACAGGCTTTAAAGTGACGTTGGTTTCACTTCTAAAAATATGCGACTGAAAATCACACTTTTTTATGGAAATTTCAAACTTTTGTCAAAAATACAACTCATGCAGGTTCATGATATTTTTGGTGTCACAATGTGTCTTGATGCCCTAAGTAATTGCCGTAAAAAGCAAAGGTTGATCCGCCGAAGATTTTGGGAAATATTTAAGTTTATTAGCTGTGCATTTACTTTTGATTAAGGATGTACTTCTGCCATTTCTTAACGGCAAGAACTAAAGCTAACCCTTCACGTTCGATCACGGAGTATCTCCGTTCTCGCGGGAGCAGTTTCTTACTTGCGTAAGCCACCAGAAATAAAGTTCCGTCGTAGTCCTGCATCAACGCGCAACCAACGCCAACATCTAACGCGTCTACTTGAACTATGAATTCTTTTTCAAAATTCGGTACTTTCAGAATCGGTTTTTCTGCCAAACATCAGTTCCTCAAATGCTTTGACACTGCTGTTATTCCATACCAACTGATTGGGGTTTCCCTTTTTAGTCATGTCGCTAAGGCAAGCGGTCAACGTGGAGTAATTTGGGACAAAACTGCGGTAATATCCGGTCAAACCGAGAAAATACATCAATTGCTTTTTGGTTTTTGGAACCTGCGCATTCAAGATTTTGTCTACTTTTTCAGATTCCATACGTAGCTCGCCCCTACCGACAACGTGACCAACGAAACCAAGGTCCGTGTAACCAATCATGCACTTAGAGGGTCGAAGATTCAATCCCGATTTCCTCATTCGAAGGAAAAAGTCGCGTAACATAACTAGATGTTCTTCCCAAGTCAATGTGTGACCCAATGTGTCGTCAACAAAGCTGTCAACACTTTGTGCACCGTCGAGAACTTTTTTCATCAATCGGTTGAAACATGCACCTGAATTCACTAAACCAAACGGCATGCGTTTGAAATGGAAACTTCCAGAGGGCGTTGAGAAACCGGTACACGGCTTACTCTTTTCCGACATTGGAATAGCCCAATACCCTTTCGAGCAATCGAACTTCGAAAAGTATTTACAATTTACAAAAGATATCATCCGGGTCGTTCATTGGTTCAGCATCAAATTTGGTAACTTGGTTCAACTTGGAATAGTTCACGCAAAATCTATTGGACCCGTCCTTTTTCTTCACCATCACGATTGGGAAGTTATAAGTAGCACATTCGGTCTTTTCTATGACGTCATGTTTCAACATGGTTTCGACCTCATGATCAAGCTCTGCCCTCATCGCATATGGAATTGGATAAGGTTTCTGACGGATAGGTTCCGTATCAGTCAACTCGATTTTATGTTCTATCAGATTGGTACACCCTGGATTGAAATTCTTCTAGTAATTCCATCACTTTGGCCTTTTGAGAGTCGCTTAAGGCGGGATTGACCTTTACGTCACGGTACGTTTCCGTGCCGCCTATCGTGGGACTATCTATAAAGCTTTCATTATCCACAGCGCCCCCTTCGGATACATCGGCCTCAATGACCGGAACGCCGGCTCCACATACCAACTGTTCTGACCTACGTACATACTTTTTCAGCAGATTGATGTGAAACACTTTGGGTTTCTCACCTACGTCGATTCTATAGTCATTTATTCCTGTCCGTTCTAAAACGCGAAATGGACCTTTCCATCTCATCAGTAACTTGTTTCTATCAGATGGGAGCAGAATGAGAACTTCGTCACCAACTGTCAGAGATCTAGGCCTTATCATAATGGTGTTTTGCTTTACCCTGAGCCCTGCTCAATTGTTCTTGGGCTATCTTGCATGTTTCTTCTATTCTACGGAGGTCAAATACATAGGTATTCCTAACGTCACTGTCAACTTCGCTCGTCCACAATTCTTTCAACAACTGCATTGGGCCTCTCACTGTCCTACCATATAAAAGCTCAAAGGGGCTAAATCCCAGGCTCTCTTGTGGAACCTCTCTATAGGCGAATAACAAGGGCGGGATGTACCGATCCCAGTCACTGGGCTTCTCGGAAGCCAGTTTCCTAAGCATCGACTTTAAAGTTCCATTCCAGTTCTCACATAAACCATTACAAATGGGATGACGCGTGATATAAACTGGGGCCCCTGGTCGCTAAGGACCTCTCTAGGTAGCCCTAACCTACAGTATATCTCTAGCAATGCTTCAGCCACCGGTTCCGTTTCGGTAGACGCCAAGGGTACCGCCTCGGGGTACCGAGTCGCATAATCTATCAAGGTGAGAACGTAACGATTTTTGCTGACGGTCGGAGGCAAAGGGCCAATTAAGTCCATGGCGACACGAGAGAATGGAACGCCTATCGTAGGCATACTCTGCAACGGAACTCTCGTGACCACGGTGTACAATCAACCTTGCCGTACAGTTACGGGAGGAAGTTCCGGTCACATACGCGTGGCAAAGCTGATATTCCAAATTACTATAAATACCACTGCTAAGGGCAAAATGACAGTCCTAACTGAACGAATACACTATAAAAGGCATGCTGCTGTAATATCGCCCAGAAATTCGCAGGAGAATGCATGGAAAATCGGCAATTTTAAAATAAACTGTACGGCTGCGGGAGAATTAGACTTCTCCCGCAGCCGTACAGTTCATTTTAAAATTGCCGATTTTCCATGCGTTCTCCTGCGAATTTCTGGGGGATATTGCAGCAGCTAGGCTTTTTTAGTGTATTCATTCGCCTTGGGTTCTCATTTTGCCCTTAGCATGGTATTTATAGTGATTTGGAATCTCAGCTTTGCCAAGCGTATGTGACCGGAACTTTCTCCCGTAGCTGTACGGCAAGGTTGATTGTACACCGTGGTGACTCTGCCTTTCTGACTCGTCCTCTGACAAATGTCACAAGACCTGCAGAACCTGGCTATATCACCTGTGACACCAGGCCAGAAGAAACTACTGCAGACCCTGTCAATTGTTTTTCCTGTCGACAGATGGCCACTCATTGGCGATTCATGGGCTAGTTTCATGATCTTATACCTAAGCTTTTTGGGCACTACCAGCTGTTTTTACAGTGCTCCCACTACCCGTGTGGTGCGCCCTGTACAATAAGTCATAATAATTCAGACTCTTCCGGCGACATTTTAGTATAAACTTCTAAAGCCTTCCCCGTCAACAATGCACTCAAATGAAGAAACCAAGTTTTCTTTGGTCGAGTTAGAGTTGTAGACACACGCTCAAAGCGCTCAATGAAAGCATCAAGGTCATCAGATTTCTCATTAAACTTAGGCAATTTTGGGGGTTTCGTGTTCGACGCTTCTCCGGCTACGCCTGTAGCGGGTTCAGCTGCCGCCTCGGTCAACCTAGCGAGTTCTAATTTTCTCTCCATCACGACCAGTTCATGTTCTCTTAATTCTTTCTGTTTGGTTTCTTCGCGCTTTTTCAATCTTTCTTCGCGTTCAATACTTTGCATTTCACGCTCCTGCTGAGCACTCACATACTTATAGAGATTTTCGCCCGACAGACCTAACTTCTCCCCAGCCCTAACTAAGGACTCGACTGCTTGCACTGTCGCTTCGGCCATGATTCGGTCCCGCAGCACTGACACACGCCGAAAGACTACCAACTACACAACCGCAAAAAAAACCTACGTCAGATTCTGAGAGGAAAGCAAAAGGCAGCCACTTTTCCCGACAAATCTATCCCGCCAGATCGATTCCACGCAATTTGCAACGGGCTAAATCCCGGACAGGCCCCCAAAATGTCACGAAATGGGCTGTGACCATGTGGATATCGATTAGCGGGGCAAACTGGGCAGGAAAAGGACGCAACACTTAAACCGCAAGTTTTCAAAAACTAAATAAATTGTATTAAAATAAGAATTAATATACAGGTACATAATATATCAGGTTGGTTTACACAAATTTTCAACACCATTCAACACGTGAAATCCGCGCCCACCGGCGCCTCCTCATGACGACCGATAAGTGTCTCCTCGTACCAACGGAACTGGAACTCCGTAACGACAAACGTGTACACATGACCCTCACTTAACCTGCTAAAGCCAGTGGCGTGTCCAGAAATTGTCTAACATTTCGTAACACTCACGAGGGCCATCTACCAGTTGGAGATACAACTAGCCACCGTCAGGATTGTCACCGCATAAATTGCATTGAACCGCAGGGATTGTGTCACCGTCAGGAAGGTCACGTAACATACGCGAGCCTACTGGGCCGAATTCATAAAAACTAGCATTTGCATTTACTGGGCTTTTTCTTGAAGATGTATTCGTAAAATTTCGCTTTTGCTTCATAGAACAAGCAACTCCGTGTAAGAAGCTTTGTCTAGCGAGCATTAGCTTCATCAATCTTGCTTGGTTTTATAAGAAAAGACCATTAGGTTAATCAATGAATACGTTTGTGAGCAAATTCTTTGGCTTGTGCATCTCCTTGACAAGCAAAATGTTGGCCTTGGGGCTTTGGCTTGTAAGCTTTTGCTATATTTTATAAAATCGGCCGATTGAATGCGCATTCAAGCGCAACACGATTGCCTTTTTTGGATAGTTGGTCCGGAATATGAAATATTTCAAGAACTGTAAATCGAGCCTTTTTTGGCATTAAATAGTTGATAGCAATTAAATGGAAAGTACTTTCGTAAAAAACGGATCGTTAGAATCTGCAGGCTTCAGGCACCTGTATTTTACAGACTATGTTGGAAACTGATGTGTCGCACCCCAAGTCTGCAAAATTGTTTGAAAACTCAAATTTTTAAATCTGTTAGAACCTAATTAACTCCATCGTAATTGTCAAAATACTGAGTAAACAATTCTTTCGCAAAACGGGAGTCTAAAGGTTATAGCTAAAACATTTTGCTGAAATCAATTAGTTACTTTTTGTCATAAATATGTTAGGGCGCTTGTTTTCAAAGAGCATAAATAAAGTCGGCATAGGTAGCCCCCCGCCTTAAACAGTTAGCAAGCCTAGGGGCCTACCTTCTTCCTTGAACACTCTGAGTATCCTTACGGTGAGATTATTATCAGTATCACATCCTGCCACCACGACATGATCACCGCCGACAGAGACAAAACCTTGAAGTCGAGAGTCAACATCTTTGTATTTCCACTCTGAGAATTTGTTATCTTTGAAAACAGCTCTTCCCAAGCAACCACGTTCACCTCGCTTACACGTCACAGTGACCTCACCGTCCGCTGTGGCTGATACACCCCATACACCATCAAACACTTGACTGGTGGCGATGTGTTTGAGATAACGGTCTTCCGTGATCTCATACACATCAACATATTGCTGACCTCGTGAGATGTATACGTATCTCCCTCCACATGAGATGAAGAAGGAAGGAGATTCAACTTTCTGCGTGAGGACAACAGATCCATCCTCACCAACAATGGTCACATTATCACCATCAGCGTGTAAGATGACGAACTGTCGTCCGTAACAGACTTCAAATCTCCCAGCTCTTCCATCCAGCTTAAACTGTGCGGTGGTTCTGATGAATCCACCACTCACGGGGTCATACATGCGGATGACGTATGGACCACGATCACCTTCATCACAAACCGCCACCAATGTTCCCTTATCAGGGGTCACAGCCAGATGCCTCAGACCCTCGATGTTGTCTTTGAGCGTTCGTTGCTTGTCCCCTGATATGTCGTGGATGTCAACACCTTCTATCTTGTCCTTGGATGGTCCATATGCCACAGCGAATCTGTCACCGAGGTTCACAATACTCCAAATGTTTGTTCCATATTCCTTTCGAAATACCGGTACTTCCCGGCATCCTTCGATGTCCCTTGGTCCATTGGTGAGTTGAACTCTTTCTTGCTCCTGCAAAGTAAAACAAGCATTTTAGGCAAAGATTAACCCTTTCTGGACTGATCTCGCCGTTTGGCGAGATTGGCCTGTACCACACACCCTTGGACATTCAACTGACATGGAATCGTAACCAGTGAACCGATTTTGCATGTTTTTTAATGCGAGACTACCCCCCCCCCGAATACGCGATTTTGCTCTGTTTGAAGAAACCTCGGGAAAATTGCGTTTTACGTTTGTCCTGGGGTCTAGATTGACTGGCCCCAAAGTGCAAATCTGACTCGTTGTGACGAAATGGCCATATCTCCGGAACGGAAGCAGCCACGACGACGTGTCTACCGCCAAAAGAAAGAGGAGAAAAAAATAGCATTAGGACCCAATTTTTGGACGCGTAGGAGCAACGGTTATCGAGATACAGACGTTTAAAAATTGGCAACCTGACGAAAACGCAGGCAGAATGGGACTAGTTCCTGACAACTTGCGTCTCGAGCCGCAGGGGCCGGTCTCCAAATCCGTTCTTTAGGGGCCATATTATAGTGTGCGTTGATGTTTAAAAGGGATATCTACACTGACACATAATGCGGAGAGAATGCCCTGCACAATGTAGGGTACAAACACTGGGATGGAAGATGGCGTTGGCAAGCGGAGTTCTATTATAGTAGACGGACGAAGGCCTGGGCTATCCGTTAACTTCTGGGGAGTGGTAAAGTAGAGTGCCATGCTTCGGCTATTTCACAGCAATGGGATGCACTCCTGTATTTAAACTTGGTTAGGTCTGTGACCGTTATCGTCGTTAGCGAACTGGTGATGGGAATATGAGAAGGACGTCCCCTGCCTCATGCTGCAAGCATGGTCTCAGTTTTTCTCGCCCAAGTTTTTCATGGCTGAAAAATTGTACGAGTGCACTCTAAAAAGTGAAGTGCTACATTGAGCACCTCAAAGCAACGTCGACCAATCACGGCGCGTCATTCACCGTCACGTGTCCGTGCGATAATTTTGACTATTCCACGGCTATATTTCAAGGAATACCCAGTGTCCTATTTTAATGACGTTGAGGTATGATAATTATTAAAATATTGCACGACAAGCCATGGAATAGTCAAAATTATTCAATTGTCGTGCAGTATTTTTCCGGTATAGGTGTAGGCATACCTTCCCGCTGGAGGTATGCTTCGTCATATAACTTCGTCGTGTACAACACGTAACACGAGAGACTTACTTTGAGCTTTTTCATTTCCTTCTTTGAAGTGTCCAGCTCCTCCTGAAGTCGTTTGCGGTCATTTTCGCTTGCTGTCAGGTTCCTCTGGTATTCTTCGACCTGATAATAAAAGTTTATATTCAATAGAATTCTCAAGCAGAACTGAGCTGATAAGAACTTAAAGATGGCAATGAAAGGCCAACAGACAAATGGGGCGATCTATTAAATGAAATGGTCAATGGACCCTATGCTCACCTGGGTGGACGTAACAGAAGAACAAACGACAAATGTTAAATCGAAATGTTTCCAGAGAAGATACTCGGTCAAACAGTCACAAAACATGCCACCAAATGATAATATTTTTGACTTTGACCTCTGTGGCCTTGAAAGGTAGGTCAAATCAAAACCCCGTTACATGTCATGTACCGATGATGAAAATTTGGAGATGGTCCAGATATTAGTTAAGGAATTATCAGAATTTGAGTTTTCGTTTTGCCATCTGGTGGCCGAGCTAAGGATCGAATCGGACCGAAACTTGGTGTCATAGGTCAACTGACATAGTGCTGTACATGTACCAAGTTTCAGGTCAATAATCATAGCAGTTACGAAACGTACCACCAAATTGCAATATTTCGAACTTTGACCTACGTGACCTTGAAAATCAGGTCAAATCACAAACCCGTTATATATGTCAAGTATCCTCATTAGATACACCTATGATAAAAATTTGGAGACGCCCCTTTCATTAGTTCAGGAGTTATTGCACTTCTTGGGGTTTTGGCCACCTGGTGGCCAATACAAGAATCGAATCAGACAGAAACTTGGTGTCATACGTCATCTGACCTAGGGGTATATATGTACCAAGTTTCAGATCAATAGCTTCAGCGGTTACAAAACGTGCCCTGCTAACGGACAACGACGACGACGGACGACGGACGCAGCACCATCGTAATAGCTCACCCCGGTGAGCTAAAAAGCAATAGAATAGATAAATCAGTGGATCATTTATAATGTTTGAAAACCTCATTTTTGCTGAATTCAAGTCTTACCAGTCTCATGAGCTGTTCCTTTTCTGTTGTCAAGCCCTCAATATTTTCATTATTTGAATCCAATAGGGTCTGTTTTTCTCGGGATTGGTCCTGTAAAAATCATATGTACCTGTATTCTGTTTTACC
>NMRB01000189.1:418128-436644 GCA_002633025.1 Notospermus geniculatus | reverse complement strand
AAACCAAATACGTTTCTGTCAGTCATTTTTAGGTAATTATGGCTTGCGTCATCAATCTAAAAGGACGAGCAAAACTAAAGAATCGAAAGAAAACGCAATTTTGCGATGGACCAGCTTCTTTCACAACCTGTATATGTTGGCTGTATCTATTTTTGCACAGCTTAGAAGGAACCTTTGATCTGCCTAACGCCACCACAAAAACATTGGAATTTTCAAGCAGCGCGAGAGTGCAGTGATGAGCAATGTACCCAGTCCGGTTTTACGCTGCTCATAAATATGTAAAGGCCTGTTTCCACTACAGTGGGGATCCTAGCTAGATAGAGGGCAGCACACCGAAACCCGGTCCTAATGCAATGGACGCCTTTTGTGTGGGAAATAGATCAGGACCGGGATGTCACTTTCATTTCAATAGTTTTAATCACTATGAGTGACACCTATTGGAAAAGCCGGTTGTCGTCCCCATTGATTCCACTGCGGTTTGCAGCGCCATTTTCACAGGCATTAGGATAAATATCAAGCCATATATTGTTAAACCATTGAAGGATTATCTAAAACCCTGTGAAAACTGCTCCGGCGCTAGTCTCGTGCCACCAGTCTTGCAATTTCCAATAAATTTCCAATTTTAGAGTCTGGGCCAGATGGCTACCTTGAGTTGTAAAACCATCATGGCGGACAATCTACCGACGGTGACACAGAACACAACTTTCTGCTACTCAGGTGATCCGTCACATCATTCCTCCTGCAGCCTACGTCACCAACTTTTGAGACACATGATGCATTGGTAGTGTGACTAGCCAATCAGCGAAGCTCCCATTATTTTGAATTTTCGGAATAAGCAAGTACAATGAAAATTGCGTTCCGTGCCAGACCCTCGGTCTGACGACCTCGGAGTATGACCGAGGGGCCGGTTGCGCGTGACTACTCTGGCGCCGCACACCGCAGCGGAATCCGTTGTTGTGGAAACTGCGGTGGCCCATTAGGGACATTATTTTTCATTTTATATTTTTATTTTTTTCATACATTTGTCCGTGGAATAAACTTATCTCCACGTGGAGTAAACGTTTCTCCGAGGAAATAACATTATTCCGTTGAGTAAACTTATCTCCGCGTGGAGAGTAAGCTTTTCTCTGCAAAAATAGGGACATTTGACAAGGCTCCCTATCGTTGATCCGTGTCAGGTATGACGTAGGCCTATCGAGCTAATGCATTGTCAGACGTCAAACCTGACACGGATCGACGATAGGGAGCCTTTGAGTAAACTTTTCTCCACGTGGAGTACAAAGTTTTCTCCACGTGGAGAAAAGTTTGTTCCACGGAATCAAGTTATTTCGGTGGAGAAAAGTTTACTCTTTGCAGAGATAGGTTTACTCCACGGAATAAAGTTATTTCCGCGGAGAAACGTTTCCTCCACGGAATGTTATTTCCGTGGAGAAAAAGTTCATTCCAGGCGGAGAAAAGTTAACTACACGGAATAAAATTTATTCCACGGAGAAAAGTCTGAAAAAGAATAAAATATAAAATGAAAAATAAATGTTCCTTATGGGCTACCATACGAAACAGACCTTAACTCCTTTTATTTGACATGTCCTCGACTTTCGACTGATAGTATTAGGACATTATAATGTCAGACATACATGTACATATCATTCCGATGCCGATGGCAAATATAACTACAACAAACAGGCGCAATACAATGGTCCCAGTCATAGTGTTGAGGGTAACTTCGTCACTTCCTGTTGAACTCATTGGAGACATGGCGGCCATGACTTCAGACGTTTCCATCTGAAAGAGATTGCGATGAATTTTGAATTTGAATTTGATAACTTTATTGAGCACCATAAGTATATACATACAGTTATAAAATGATACATTAAAGTCCCAGCTTCATCCCCCGTCCAGCAGCATCAATTACTTGATGCAACAGGTTCAACAATGAACAAAAATGTCAACCGGCTGATGGTTTGTTTGAAATTCCTACCGACTTCATAAAAAAGCAGATTTTTTGAGGGCCCCAGGAGTGCCCGCCCGAACAAAAAAATGACTGAGAGTGAAGTGGATCCCAAACAGGAAGTGACGTAAACTCAGGAAAAATGGCCGACTCGCATGGTATTTCGGGTAATACACCTGCTGCAGCAGGTGTATTCGGGTAATGCACCTCCTCTCCTATCTCTAAATTCAAGGAACTTGGAAGTGTCGAGGTCAATAGCACCAATAAAACATTTATGTAAGAATGACAAGTCGAGCATCTCCCTTTTAAAGGAAAGAGGTAACATATTGAGCGTGAACAATCTGTCTCTATAATCAAGTTGATCGCCCAACATATGCCTAGTGGCTCTTCTCTGAACACGCTCGATTTTAATTAAGTTTTCCTTTGTAATATGGTCCCACGACACAGTGGCATACTCAAGGTTTGACCTCACCAAAGAATCAAAGAGTAGACGCATCAACCTAGGATTCCGGTTCCTATCGAACACACGTCCCACAGCAGCCCAGGTCTGGTTATCTTTTTTCACAGTTGCATTAACATGCGATGAAAACGTTAAGTCATTACCTACAACGACACCAAGGCCCCTGACCTCGTCAACCTTTGACAGGACTCTGCCATGGATATTATGAAATGTAAGGAAATGCGACCATGAGCTCACCTGGGTGAATGTGTACAAAGAAAAACGAATAACAAGTGCCACGTGTGAAATCATGCAAGGATTGAGCATTCTTGTGGTATTAATAATCATGAGATATGCACCGAAGTATTTTTGAAGATGGACGATTGGCGGGCATGTTTGAATTCGACTCCGGCTGCATTTAGCTGCTGCCGTTTAGGTGATAAAATGCCGCTTTTGAAAATCGGCTTGGAAAGCTTCTTATCAAGTGGTGATCAATCAGTTTTGTTTGAGGCCAAGATTTAAACAGATCCAAGACATCAGTTGCTGTGCGCATCAGGGCGCTGGGATCGATTTCTGTAAAATCGCGTTTTTTAAACAAAATTCGGGCAGCTCCCTACATCCCCGAACCGATGTACTGGTGTTAGCCACAGCAAACATGCCCCCGTAATGTCCCCATCAGCTGATGGGGACATGACTGATGGGGACATGATTCCACGTATTTATGTAAACAAAGAAGTGTGAACGTTTTGGTTTGCACGGCAATCACGCATCAAGCTTGAACTAACTCCGACTTCAGTCTTCAAACTTGAACCACCGACTGCAACATTGAAGCCAGACAAATCATTCCAATTTACGAGTTATATCGACCTTCATCCCTAAGAAATTGCAAAATTCAGTGTTCAATATGATCCAATTCCATCTATCTCCGCGGATACTTATTTCTTTACATAAATGAAATGGCCCATGGACCATGTGCTCACCGGTTTGGACATAATAGTCTAATGACAGAGGGAGGTACATATCAGTTATGAGCAATCTGTGTGGGTCAAGTCAAGGTAGGACATTGATGATTTTTGGGTTATGCCACCTGGCGGCCATACTGGATGTCCGATCGGGCCGGAACTTCACATGCACATAGCACATTGGAGCGCTTTGGGTCAAGTCGTTCCTGAGTTACAGCACTTTCATGATTTTCGGGTTACGCCAGCTGGTGGCCATGTTTGAAGTCAAATCAGGCCGAAATTTGACATGCATGTAAAGGTCATCTAGATGGAGGTAAATATCAAATTTGAGCACTCTGCGTCAAGCCGTTCCCGAGTAATAGCACTTACTTGATTTTCAGGTTACGCCACCTGGCGGCCATACTGGATGTCCAATCGGGCCGAAACTTGGTATTTTTAAGGTACCCCTCCAATGCATGTTTATGCAAGATATGAAGTCGCTCGGTGACATAATGACAAATTGTGGCAGGTTCGTCAGTTTTGTCGAACTTTGACCTCTGTGACCTTGAAAAGTAGGTCAAATCAAAACCCCGTTAAATATGTCATGTATCCTCATTAGATACACCTATGATAAAAATTTGGAGATGATCCAGTCATTAGTTCAGGTGTTATTGCACTTTTTGTGTTTTTGGTTTGGGCCACCTGGCGGCCAAGCCAACAATCAAATCGAACCGAAACTTGGTGTCGTGGGTCATCTGACCTATGTATGTACCAAGTTTCAGATCAATAGCCCCAGCGGTTACGGAACGTGCCCTGCTAACGGACCACGACGACGGACGGCGGACGCTGCACCATCGTAATAGCTCAACCCGGTGAGCTAAAAAACGTACAATGTTAATTATTTCCATTCCAATATTCAAACTTGAACCTTCTTACATGTCTTACTTCAAGCTTGAATCCGGAGTTCAATCTTCAACCTTGAACCTTCCGACTTCAAGCTTGAACAAGGGACTTCAATCTTCAAGCTTGAACCCTGGCTTGACTTCAGTCTTCAAGCTTGAAGATTGAAGTGCGGGAGTTCAAGATTGAAGTCAGAGTTCTATGGCAAGCCAACGCGTACAAAAATTCCAGGACACAAATTATCATGTCAGGGATTAAATGTGTATACAATCAGAACAAAAAAGTACAACAGCTGGAAACCTCGTCCGTAGGTTATTAAACTTTGTTCAATCTCTTTTCATTTTTGAAATAAAATATGTTTAAACCAGCTGGAAACCGGAACGGTTGAGAAAAACTCCCACTGATGTCTTCTGCCAACTCCCTCTACCGGGCTGTCTGAGTGGTGCAATTGGAAACATAGTGCCCGTCATCTCTCAGTTAGGTTCCGGATTCGATTCACGGTCGAACCCACCAGAGACTGGCTTCTGCGATAGCGGAGGTTACCTTTGAGGCCTGGTTTCCTCATACATTATATTACATCAGCCCTTGTGTAGGCAATATACCTTGTAGTTGCAACCAGTTAATGTTAGTGCCATAGTCCTGACTTGTGCACAGTCTTCAGCTCCAAGCCCTAGGTCTTCGCGAATTAATAATTCGTAGCCGTTATAAAACCTAAGGGGTAGGTCGTTTGAGGGTGCTTTCTATGGTACCTCGCGAATTTGGCCTACACTTCTCAGGCCGTTGAGAATTTACTTTGGGAAAGTTTTAGAGCGCGGTCTTTACTACTTAATCCCAGACGTTAGGAGGTATGGGGTCAATATTCAACATTTTTTTCACAATTTTTCTACTGCATGTCCGTTACGTTCTACACAACCGCATTTATTGCCAGAATACCCGGCCATAGAGGGGCAGTTCAAGCTTGAAGATTGAAGATAGTTCAGGCTTGAAGATTGAATGAGCCATCACGGCTTCGTACATGGGGGCTTTTTGTTCGTGCAATTCAGATTTTAAAGCAATAGGAGCTGCCAGTGAGTTGACCAATAGGTATCACTACGGCCCAATTCAAAAAGCGGACTCGAGCGCCAATCACGTGGATTTCCCTGTGTATTGGTCCGCTAGAACTTTGCTGCCATCTTTTGGCAATATCCGCGGCTGACTGCCCCTATTCATTACCTCACCTGTGCGCATTTGTCAAAACCAAAAACACAAGAAGTGCAATAACTCCTGAACTAATGACTGGATCGTCTCCAAAGTTCTATCGTAGGTGTATCTAATGGTAGACTTTCCTGCCGTCTGAGGCCACCACAAGTTAGCGCTCTAGGACGCCACGACATTCGACGTCACAGAGAAGTGCACGCCTTGGCGTCATCCATATTGACACAGACACCATGGCTTCCGTCTATGACGGCAAATTTTGTGAAGTTTCAGGACCGCTAGCAGGCGGCCTCTAACGGCAGGAAAGTCTCCCATTAGGATACATCACATACAGCTCTGGAAAAAATTATTAGACCATCTCGGTTACTTCCCCTCATTTTCCATTAAATAGGTCCCACAAAAAGTTTATTCAACTATTTGTGCCACACTGTATTCAAGTATACTCATTACCTTGTAAAAACAGGACTTCAGTCGTAATTATAAGCATAAAGCCCGTTTGATGCTATAAATGCTGCTCGAAGAATTTATGTTTGATTAGAAATGTTGCAAAGTGGAGAGCTGTCTACACAGTAAATGTATGCACTTCAAGTCCTTCCTTTTTGTCAGAACTTTTGAAAAGGTCTTTCAGGCCTTTAGATTCCCCTAAAGAAACGACGGTACACGTCGGTTCCCAAATTAACTCCCCCAAATGTCCCCAAATTCGATCCTGCAAAATGTCCCCAAATTATCCCAAAGTAAGAAAGCAAAAACAAAAAAGGTACAAAGATTTCTCAACAGTAACACAGTGTTTGATTCGGTACTAACGCCATTAGCTTTGGCCATCACAATACATCCCGACTTCAGCATTTCAATCTGACAGAGATCGTTACATTTCTAAGTCCACTTCTCCTAAACCTTTGCTTGCATTCTTCAATGATTTATTTGGGTCTAATCTAGGAAGAATGCTCTTTTCAGTCATACCAGATTCGTTTATCAATTTCTTTCCAGTAAACAGATATTTACTTGAATGGCTGATCTTACTTTGGGACCACCGGTCTTTCGGCCGCATGGTAACTGACGATCTTTTCGGCGGGAAAATGCTGTAACTAGAGGCCCATGGAGCTCATACTCAACTGCATTGAACTATATCTGCTGATAAGACAAAATGATTACTTGTATTGACGTTGGGGTTCTTACAAGGGATTGGTATTGACTAATTGTTGCAAATATGTCGTGTTTAACCCTTTCCAACTTGACCACATTTTGAAGTTTTAACCCCTAACCCTTGGTCACTGAGTCGACGATACTTATGATTTTAATCAACTTATAGACTGTGAAGTATTTGCTCAGAAAGGTCAGCATTCTCCATGAATTGTTTACAGTACACCTGTTTCAATTTAACCCTTTGATCCCCAGTGTGTGTTTTTCACTGAATAAACTTTGAACTGGTTCTCGATCGACAAACTCACGATGCGCCTAAAATGTCCCCAAATTAGGATGGAAAAAATACAGGGTGTTTCTCTCTCGGGGGAATCTAAAGGCCTGTCTTTGTACATTGTAACAGCTCCATTTTTCTTCATTATGGGAAGTCTTGTTGAAGTTTGAGCAAATTAACCGAAACAATTAATATGTACATACATAATGATTGGAAAGTTTGTGGGACCTATTTAAGAGAGGATGCGCAGCGTCACGACTCCCACTCCCACTCCGAGTTGGTCTCGGAGTCGTTCTCAGAACTCGTAGCGTCGTTTTTCAGGTTGCGCAAGACGTGAAGCGATTACGACGTGGGCGACGTCACATGACGTCGTCCTTCACGCAGTGGTCCCCAACCAACGTCATGGATCTGTAGGTCATGTGTAGCGCGCCTACGCCGCCTTTTTTTACGATTTTGGCACACCAAAAAAACACGTAAATTTGATGTGTTCAGCACCCTCCATCCCGATAAAAGGGATCAGTGTTTCAAGAATAATGTTCAAAGAATGCTATGTCAACCGTAATCATACTTAACACCGGGCAGCTCGAAAAGACGGATTCGACGGATTCAACGGATTCGACGGATCGTGGTCTGCGGACAACTCTGTTATGACGTCACGTATGGAATTCCCAGAGTAGACTGGTACCCGTGTCCTATCAACCAAGCAGTACAGGCCAAGAAGTTAATCGAAGTATTGGGAGGGTAGGGCCTAGATGATCAGTCTAAAAATAGGCATAGCCTGGGCCTAATAAACATTAGACCTACCGCCGCTGGGTTAGGATATGAAACAATACATTACACCACATCCGCAGGATTTGATTATCCAAGGAAACTCGATTGACAGTAGGGCTATCGCTCTCATCAACACAGTCGTTTTTTTTTTTGTGTTTTCCCGTGTAGGCCTATGCCATTTTAGTTATTCTCGATATACAGTAGACTCGCGTATACCCCGCCGTCAAAGTCGGCACTGATTCCAAAATTTTCTAAGTCCAGAAGAGATGTCGATTTTGGCCCTGACAATAGGGCCTGGTATCATCGACGATTTGACAAGGGTAGTTACGAGAGTAGCACGCATATTACGAGAAATGACCAATCGTCCGTGCAAAGGCCTCGACCATGAAAACGATCTGGTCAACTTGTGGTCAATTCTTCTGTGTATCTTCAAGATGAAGTGTGGGAACTCTTTACGCTTTTTGTTACGCAAATCTGTTCAGAGGGCTGGGGGGTATTTACCGTGTTAAAGCCCCCGTCACATATCCTCTCCGAAGCCCGTACCGCGAGTAAAAACAGACATTTTGGCCAATTTTTAGGGTGCACAGTTTGATCCAGTCTAATTTTCGCTTATCTATTGAGGCGATTTCGGCACAAATTCATCCTAGACCCGTGTTTCAGTCTCTAAAATCCACAGCAAGCCGCTGGGCAGGGAAAATCGTACGGGGCCTGGTGCATTTGTGACCGGTAGGCTTTAGCCAGTGACAGACTGGCGCGTATGCGGCGCGTCCTGCAGGCGTTCCGCGAATAGGGTTCTTTCACTAAAGACGCGCGCTAAGACGCCGCGCGGTAAGACCAACCCTCGTCGACCACCTTATTGAATAGGACAACATTGATTGGCTCTCGCGGACCTAACAATGTCAACGACTCGCCCCGCCTCCTCTACAATGACCATGAATGACCAGCGCCAGAATAAACGAAGTCACTGTACAATAACTCACGCTGGCACTATAGAGTCTACCACATGTATACTGTGTATTAAGCGACCACAGTCGGTTATTATTGAATCACCTTTTGAGTTGTAATAAGGTGGGCTTCGTGTGGGCTGTTAAACAATTAATGGAACAATAAATGCGAGGCGCGCGAGCGGCGCGCGCTGCTCGTTAATTATGGCAAACAATAGAAGGGCGGCTCAACGGGCGGCGCATTTGGGATATGAAACTACAGTGTCCGGTTAGAGTAGGGGAGATTCTAACACACCGGTCGCATGGGGGCGTTGAAGTCCAGCAGGAACGATCGAGCTGGTCATTCATTGCCATTGTCATCGTAGGCGGGGCGAGTATGGTATTGTTAGGTCAGCGAGAGCCAATCATGGTTGTCCTATTCAATAAGTGGTCGAGGAGGGTTGGGCTTACCGCGTTGTGTCAGCGCGCGCGTCTTTTATGAAAGAAACCTATTCAGATTTTTCGGAAGGTGTAAAGACGGTGACAGACTAGCGCGTAAGCCGCGCGTCGGGAAGCGTTTAACCAATCAGTGAAGCGATAACATGCACCGAAACACCTACCGAAGGATCCGATTGGCGGAACGTCTGCAAGACGTCTGTAGCGTTGAACGTCTGTAGCGTTGTCCACTGTTTACATAAGGACCGTTTAGACGACAAGCCAAAAACACATTCAGATTCAAAAACACATCCAGATGCAAGCTACGTTCAGCTGACGTTTGCATACAAGCTGACGTTTGCATACAAGGCTGTGGTTGGCGCGGGCCCGATGTACTTACGGTTGCCATGCAGGAAACAGTCCTGGATCGCCATGTCTTGCTCTGCTCCTGTCCTCCAGCAGCATATTGCCAAGAAGAAGCATGCCGGTGACCGTTCGTACCGAGCCTGTGCCCCACTGCTTTGGAACGCCCTCCCCCTCAATTGTCGCCAGCGTAGCACCTTTAATAATTTTAAGTCGATTTTAAAAACTTCGCTCTTTAAAGAAGCATTTTATTAATTATTAATCTGCTTCTTTTTATTGTGTTCTTTTCTTTTTAATTACTTTCTCTACCCTTACTTTGTTTTTAATCTTATGTCTTAATTATGTAAAGCGCCACAGACAAACATGTATGTGGCGCTATATAAATGTACATTATTATTATTATTGACACGCGGAATGCAGATTGCGGAACGCGGAAGCGGAAAATGCAATGCATTTTCGGGTAGGCCTACAACATATCGTTCCACCTGGGATTCCGCGTACCTATACCGCATTCCGGATGTCTGGTAAATAAGCGCAGCTTCAGTCTGATTGGATCCGATCGGGCCTCATTTGCGTTAAGCCGCACATACACGCTCAATATTATTGCACAATATGAGGGCCAAAATGGGCAATATCATTGCCAATCTTTCTTCCAATCATCATGCCAGAAGTACATGCCCCTATTTTGGGCCCCATATTGTGCAATAATATTGATCGTGACAGCCTATAACCACCATAACGGTTAACAAAAAGGGCCAATTCATACTTGCTCACAGACCGTCAAACGCATGAAAAACTGATCACAGGTTTCCAAGGCGTGAATGTGAACACATACTGAAATTGATCATAGGCCCAAATCAGCGCAAAATCCGGACAGAGTATGAACCAGCCCTTAAGCTGCTTTTCCACGAGGCGTTTGCGGGCGCGGAATAGGAGGCGGGCGCGGGTGGAAAAATTCGATCCAACGTATTTCCCATTAGCTGTTTCACCCGCACCCGCTCCCGCCACCGAAACCGCGTCCGCAAAGGTCTCGTGGAAAAGCAGCCTAACACAGAAGAAGTGACCAGAACGTTTTCATGCTCTAGGCCTTTGCACAGGCGATTGGTCATTTCTCGTAATATGCGTGCAACTCTCATAACTACCCTTTTCAAAGCGTCGATCCTACCAGGCCCTATTGTCTAGGCCAAAATCGACATCTCTTCTGGACTTAGAAAATTTGTGAATCAGCGCTGATTTTGACGGCGGGGTATACGCGAGCCTACTGTACGATAGGCCTATGAGATCGACAGCGCAACTGTGTTGACGTCATCGACAAATCAATAGTAGCGACGTCATAATTTTCCACAAGATGACGCGCTCAGTCATTGTGGAAAATCCCATTGAGTTCGGACATCAGACCCGATTTATTAACCTCACTGTGCATGGATTTGAAATCGTATTATCAATGAAAATAACACGTAGGTTTTAAAGCTTATACATATGTCATATTTCTAAAAAGATTAATGCATATAAAAGAGTGATTATATGCTTCGTTTTACAAGAATCCGTTGAATCCGTCGAATCCGTCTTTTCGAGCGGCTTACTGGAATAAACGCAACGCAACGCAATCAACGCAATGAACCTAGTTCCTATTTTACCCATTTGCCGCTGCTTTGGTAGGCGTAGTAAGCACATAACATATGCGAGGGTCGAGGATTGATGCTTCCGGCAAGGGACCATTTATTGTGTATCAATCCGACAGTCATGATAGTCTCGGGCAACATATTAAAACGTTCATGGCCATCTTGGTGTAACGCACTCACCTGGTATGCGCGAGCCTAGCATCTCCCAATGATCCCATACTGGTCTCCTGTCCAACCTACGTACACTTAGTGGCAACTAGACTGATACTCTGCTGAGCTCTGATACAAGTACAGGTAGTGAGCCAAAAAATGTCTGCCGTCTTTTTCATCACTTGCGAAGTTTGACGAGCTGCAACATCATTACCAACCATTCATCAAGTAAGAGCCCATTCTTGAACGCATTCCTTTACGTGTAGCAACAGCCTCCACGCCAAATTAATAACTTGGAGCATTCAAATTGAGATAGGCCTAGGTAGATTGGAACTTCACGTCGAGCTTGGAAACATGATCTATGCATATGACACGACTCGTGCCTGTGCATGATGTACATGACGTCGTGACGACGTGTAGGCCTACACGTGTATTGATCGATCGATCGCCAGTTCGCCGTCAAACATTTTGAACACCACCATCTAACGTCGACATACATTAGTGAGTTTAAGAAACCATACGTTAACGCTAACGCTAACGCTAATTACTTCAAAATGACGTCACTCCCCGAAGAAATACAACAGATTCATTGGATGTGACGTCAAAATGATGTCAATAACGTTAGCGTTAGCGTTAACGTATGGTTTCTTAAACTCACTATTGTAACAAATCAGCTAGTCATTTGGAAACAGTGATTACTCCCATTGCGCTGCATTGCGTTGCGTTGCGTTTTTTCCAGTAAGCCTTTTCGAGCTGCCCCTTAAAGCTGACGTGAACGAACAAAAAGCCCCCATGCGACGAGCAAGAGAATTGCTAACGCCCTGCACCTCAAACGAAGTCTCAGAACATGATACACCCCACGAGGCCAGGAGGGCGCCACCTTATTTGTCTTCGAGCTTTCGAGCTGTCAACATCCGCTGGTGAGCTCCTACTGAACACTGTTTTGAAAGAAAAAAGTTTGACACAGCTGGGAATCGAACCCGCGCCTTGTTATCTTCGTTCCACCGTCTCCCCCATTCGGGCACCGAACTTGTTGGAAGACTTCTCATGTTTTCTGTTATTCGTAGCATTATTGCGGAAGTCGAAGGCCTACGTCTATGACAAACAGAAATCATGTATTCGTCAGCTAGATCGTTGGCCGAGTGGATGGAATGGTAGATTACAAATCAGAAGGCCGACGGTTCGAATCCCGTCTAAATGACGGCATTTTTTTTTCTTTGAGTAGTGTAAGAGGTATCCGGAGATGTTGACAGCTCTGTTGCCTTAAGGCAAATAAGGTGGCGCCCTCCTGGCGTCGTACGGTCTATCATGCTCTGAGCCTTCGTTTGAGGTGTTTGCAGGGCGTTTGCAATTCTCTTGCTCGTCGCATGGGGGCTTTTTGTTCGTTCACGTCAGCTTTAACACCTGCTCAAACAAGAGAAAAAGCAAGTGGGAAACCACTTACGACTTGGATGCTTTCAACTCGTTTTTCCGACCGACTTCACCGACTTCAGCGGGAAACCCCTGCAGTTACTGATGACGTAAGACGCAAAAAGGGCGTCACCTCAGAGTGTGAGTGGGAGTCGTGACGCTGCGCATCCTCTCTATTAATGGAAAATGCGCGAGTCAAATAGAGGTGGTCTGATAATTTTTCCAGACCTGTATAGAATGGTTTTTGATTTCACCTACTTTTCAAGGTCACAGATGTCAAAGCTGTATACAGATAAAAGTAACGAACCTGTCACAGTTCGCCATTATTTTACTAGGCGACTTTATTATCTTGCACAAATGTGTATTAGAGGGGTACCTTCAAAAATACAGAGTTTCGGCGCTATGGAACATCCAGTATGGCCACCCGCTGCGTTACCTGAAAATCATCTAAGCGCCATAACTCAGGGACGGCTTGACCCAGAGAGCTCAAACTTAATGTACCTCCCTCTCGATGACCTTTAGAGGCACGTCAAATTCCGGCCTGTTTTGACTTCCAATACGGCCGCCAGGTGGTACAACCCGAAAATCATCTAAGTGCTCAAGTTTGATATGTGGCTCCCTCTGATCATTTTCGGGTTATGCCTCCTGGTGGCCATATTGGATGTCCAATCGGGCCGAAACTTTATGTGCACATATATGTGATCTAAAGTGCTATAACTCAGGAATTACTTGACCCAGAGTTCTCAAATGTGCTGTGTGGCTCCCTCTCAATAACCTTTATGTGCAGGTGAAGTTTTGCCCCGATCGAACATCCAATATGGCGGCCAGGTAGCATAACCCCTAAATCATCAATGTCCTGTAACTCGGGAATGACTTGACCAAGATTGCTCATAACTGATATGTACATGTACCTGCCTCTGTAATTACACTGTTGTGCGCAACAGGTGAGCACATGGTCCATAGACCATTTCATTTTAGGGACATTGATTGGTTTAATTGGTTTAATCTACCTCGTCATCAGCCGCTGGCATGTCTCGAGATTCATGTGACCGCCGTCTTTCTGGGTCCTCATCAGTCGCTAACTCACCCTGACCACCAGCTTTCCTTGAATCCTCGCGTCCTGTAAGATAAGAGTACCAATAATCAATTGGAAACTTCCGCATTCCATTGGGTCGCGCTAAGGTGTTGCCAGATTATACCTGGCCTCATACTCTCCCACCCCAACGCCATCTGTCGAGGCCAGTGGAACCAGGCTAAAGTTCTTCCTGCCTCGAGTTTTTGTCGTGGTGCAGCGTCCGTCGTGGTCGTCGTCCGTTAGCAGGGCACGTTCCGGAACCGATGGAGCTGTTGATCTGAATCATCGTACATACGGGCCAATCTCGTAAAATCTGTACGACGGCATTTCCACGCTAGAAATAGGTTGTGTAATCCTTGGAGATTTAAATGCCTCTGCACCCTACACAAGTGTACCAAAGACCGTGTTGGGAAACAACATTTCACTGCGCTACATTAATCTGTCTGGCTTACAGAATGCAAAAACATGTTCAAAATGTCCCACTCGTGACATTTCAAACCCGTGTTTACCTAGAAAAGTGCTCAAAAAACAACAAGAAACAGGGTTTGATTGTAACTTCTTACCAGTTTTTAGATACAAAATTTTTTTAGGGTCAAAATGTTTGATTTTTTTGGGATTTTGGATATTTAAAAAAAATTGCCCAATTCGATTCATGGCGTGGGCACTAGGTGGCTACAACCAAGAACACAATTGTCATCTATTCTTGGTACATTCACCCACAGGTGAGCACATGGACCATTTTATTTCAGTTGCTGCTAAGGGGAATGGGGCTATCCAGGGGAAACTAAACCTCCAGGTGGCTTTACTGTACTATAATCCAAGTGTCACTGTTTGCAACATGGCAGAGTATGGAAAGTGGAGTGTTCAGAAACTCAAAAATGAGTTATCAAAAGGAGAAGTGTCACGTACAGGCAGAAAAAGTGATCTAATCATTTTCAACCTCAGATGCCTCCATCATTGATCATCGTCACTTTTATCTGATGGCACAAATGGCTTCTATAACCAGTTAACACCTACAGCAATAGAAACAAGTACTACCCTTTGGTTTTTGTACCCTAGGAATCAAATGAGCTGATTACTTTTGATCTGAGATGTTCGTGTCATGATGATATCGACGTTTGATATCACAAAATTTGATATTTTGAGATAACTTGCCACATTGTCAACTGATCAACATGAAACAAGTCTTAATTCATTCCTGCTTATCCAAGGACAGGACTGTGTAAAATTCTCAGCCTCATGTATCCGGGTGATTGAGATATCATGAGATTTTGATAATTTTCAAACTTGATAATTTGAAATATCTGTGCCCGTGGTGAGGTAGAGACATCCCAGCCAGCAGGAAATATTGGGCCAATATTGGGTAACGATTGGGGCACATTGGCAAATGTTGGCCAACATTTCCAATATTGGTCCAATATTGGCTAAATATTGGCAATGCCGATATTGTTGCAAAAGAATTGCCAATATTGCAAAAGAATTGGCCCAATATTGGTCAATTATTGGCTTGCCAACATTAAGTGCGGCAATAATTTATAAGTTTTCTCGATTTCGGCACTACCCAGCTAGCAAAATGACGTCTGAAAGACGTTAAAAACTGGTCACTCGTCAGTAAAACTAGTGGGTAAAAGACGTCGAAATCACGTGGAAAAGTCGTCAACATACATCTAATACTAATCTTAATAACTAATTGTAGAATAAGAATGTGGCGAATAAAAAGGAGTCTCCCACTCCTGGCTCCTCTTCAACCACACAGTGGTTGAAAAGGAGCGAAGTTAAAACCCAAGGTGGGATCTTGGGTTTTATCATCAGAACATCACCTAATCATGGGTTTTATCATCAGAACATCACCTAATCATATCAGGATGCCAAAAAATATACAGGCAATATTCAGCCCATATCCTACCAATATTGCCACAGTTGCCAATATTGGTCCAATTTTTTACCAATGAGCAAGTACGCAATTGGGCCAATATTGGCCAACATTGGCTGGTCATTTCCAACATTCGACCAATATTGGCTTCCAAGATAGGTCCAATATTTTTGCCAATATTAACCAATATTGAACCAATATTGGGCCAATATATTTTGCTGGCTGGGATGATATCACCCATGTTTAGGTTATTGAGGATGCCCATTTCGATTATGCAATGAACTTGATGATCAGGTCAAGGTCAAACTTGATAATTTGAAATGTCTCTGTCTGTGGTAGTAGTAGAGGTGTGATAACACCCATATTTAAGTTATTTAGGATGCCAATTTCGATTATGCAATGACCCTGATGATCATAGGTCAAGGTCAAGGTCAAGGTCAGAGGTCATGGGCAGACTTCCCAAAGAACTGATAAACAATGAAACTCACTGAAGTGAATAGTACAACTTATAGTGCAGTAGAGACCCCTATTATCGAGAGGTTGAACTATATTCTGGATAGCCCCATTGCCTTGATATGGCTTGGAAGGGATAACTGCTCCGGTACGTACCAGCATTAAAAATTTGGGACTGGTAGTCTTCAACTGTTGTGGCTAACGCACTTTCCTTGATCGTGATGAAAGTTTCTATGAGCAACCTGTAGCCATCCTTGTTGCCTATGATGATTTCTTCTCTCCTGGATGTCAATAAAACATTGACAAAAATAAATTGTTAGTACATAAATAAACTCATCCACATAATAAACAAGAGAAACCAGCAAACTCTCACTACAGGGGACCTGACACAAAAAAAACCCGGGGGGGGGGGCGAAAGTAGGCCTACAATTGATAATCACCTTGCTAAAAGGTCAATGATAGCGTATACGCTGTTCAGATTTGAAAAATTCGCGGGTAAAGATCCGCTGGCCTGCAGATATTCGTTCATTCTCGCCACACTTTCTGATGTCATCTCATCTTTAAGATTTTGAATAAGTTCAGCGTGAATACTCTTTTGACGTCTGGTTAGCTCCTTTGGTCTTCTCTGAAAAAAAATGGGATGGATGTCAGGTGTATGTCAGATGTCAGAATGACTGGCTGGTGAGGCTGTGTTGCTAGGGGCGACATCATGTATTGTTGTGTGCGCCGCGAGGACAGCGAGCCTGCAAATTACATCAAAAATCGCCCCAAATTCGGTTACTAATGAAAGTAGCTTCGACCCCAGCCTTTCAGACCTGGCGACAATCATATTGCAGCTTTTGACGAACTTTGAGGCAACCCATTCAGTGGTATTCGGAAAACCGCCCCGGAATTCGAAAATTGGAGAGATCCACAGAAAGAATCATGCGAAATCAATGTAGGCCTATCCTCCACCGTGAGATGTTGAGACCATAACTGCAAAAGAGCGTTCGATTGGGCGGAGACTTCTTCATATTCAGAGTAATGCCTTGAATGAAGAACTGTCGAATTTCGATGTACGACAAAGTGATTAACCAAATTTAATAAATCTTGAAGGTTGCAGCCAAAATTGATCAGTCTCACCTCGCCTGCGACGCTTTCCTTCTCGTTGTTAATGTTAATAATAAATGTGACATTGACCTCTGACCTTGAGAAGTATTGCGTAGCTAGAACAGGGATCCTTGATTAAACTTATATGAGATGGTTAATTCAGGCTTCTAATTAGTTTTCTGCTGAAATTCTGAGCAGATTTGCACTTCAGAACTGTTTGCCCTTGACCTTGACCCCTGGCCGTCAAGGTCATTGCGTCATCTGAAAGCTCATCCTAGGGCGACTTCGATTCAAACTCGAGTTTAACTCGAGAGACCCGAGTTACAATCGAACACAGTCGAGTTACCAGAGTTGTCTAACTGTGTAACAAAGATGGCGTCGAAATCTACTCGCCCGACCGAGAGTTCAACTCGACCAAGATGGCGGACGGTATCAAAAAGTCCGAGCAGTTAAATTATTTTTTTCAATTTTAACACGCTGCTCAGAATTTCAGCAGAAAACTAATTAGAAGCCTGAATTAACCATCTCATATAAGTTTAATCAAGGATCCCTGTTCTAGCTATGCAATACTTCTCAAGGTCAGAGGTCAATGTCACATTATTATTATTATGGTTCCCGATCATCAAGATCGGGAACCATATTGTGGTTGGTCATGGGGCCATATGAATAAAAAACAGTACCTACTTTTACTAGCAATTTTGAAGTATATACTGCTGTCTGTATGAATAAAACTGAAGTAAATACTTGAAGTAAATAGTACCAACTATTAGTAAAAGTATTTATTATTTACTAGTTCAGTAGTTGCTACAAAGTTAGTAAATACTCTAGTCGGTATGAATAAAGTGGAGTATTTACTCAGGTTTTTCAAGTACATACTCCAAATTTTCAAGGTAGCTCCAGACCTACCTTGAAGCCGAAGTGAGCAGACACAACTTGTTACAATGGCAGCTTTTTTGCAAATTCTGGGCCAAAGGAAGGTATATGCCAATAGGCGAACGTGCCAGGAATACAGGTACCACGCCCTATTCCGCTTTCATGAGGAAAATGTAGTTTGGTTGGTTCAACATTTTATACACTCACTAGCCAAGTATTGCAACAGGTTTTTACTTAATTTCTCCACAGTCAGTCATCGGTCTTTGATTTTCGAATGTGGATGTGACACTTTGAGGTATAATAGGCCTGTTTGTTCAAAACGTTTTAAGGAAAAGTGAATATATCATGAAAATATCAGAATATCAAAATATCACCCATTTGATATCTCGAACATTTTGAAGTGCAAGACGACCACATTTTTACAAAATGAAAACAACGGAAATTCATTCACAACTGCGAAAAAATTAAGCTGAAAATATGCATCATTTTCATGTTATATGTCATAAAAAATGCCCAATTTTGTAAAAATATCGAGTTTTTTTTTAGAAAAGTTAAATTTTCTTAACTGTGGCTTTTCAATGGATGAAAGTGGCATGGTGGGACACATGGGATGACAGCGTTACCTCTGCAGCATAATCTCATG
>NMRB01000189.1:402326-418087 GCA_002633025.1 Notospermus geniculatus | reverse complement strand
TTTTGGGTACTGACTTTATCATTGGAGCAAAATCAGAGCATTAATGTACAGGGGCTTGGAATCTGATGTACAGCTAACTTTTAAATGGGTGGCTTGGGACCCTATAAATGTATTGCCAGTAGATAGAAACATGGGTCCACTGAGACAGAAAAACATATTCTTACGTATTTTATCTTATTGGAAATGATGTTTTACATCTTTTTCAGAATTCTGGCCCGGCGGCCATTTTAAATTGATAAATTACTGTTTATTGAATTTCTCATCCTATAGCAAATAAAAACAAATAAGAATAGGCTAATCTGATTCTATGGACCCATGTTTCTATCTATTGGCAATACATTAATGGGGTCTCAAGCCACCCATTTAAAAGTTAGCTGTACATCAGTATCCAAGCCCCTGCACAAATGCTCTGATTTGGGTCCAATGACAAAGCCAGTACCCAAAGTTCAAACGGCTGTATCTTCTAAATGCACCATTTGCGGAACTTAAGAATTGGGTTTTTGTGGTCAGTGGGATAGAAACTAACCCCCAAACCCCAAAAAGTTTGTGTACTTGAGATGTGCATTAAATCTTTGTTAGCTCCACAGGGGCGGATCCAGGATTTGACGAAAGGGGGGGGCGCAGATGTCGGCGGCGGCGAAGCCGTCGCCGCACGCGCCGGAGGCGCGTTCTCAGCGGGGGTCTGGGGGGCCTCCCCCAGAAAATTTTGAAATCTAGAAGCCCTGAAACGCGATTTCCCGGCATTTCGGAACGCAAACCTAGATCCCGTCGGTGCTTGGAAAACCACCTTCTGAATGGCATAAAACCAGCAAAAATTACAATTTAATATACTACTGACTGGGCTAAGGGATCAAGACGGCAGCCCACACTACAGCGAACAATCACGTTCCAAAATTTGACATACATACTTTTAAAAGACGGCATCAACACAATTAACTCCAAGGTGTTCAATAAAAGAAGCATCAAGACCCCGACTTAATACGGGGCGGATCCCGGATTTTCTCGAGGGGTGGGTTCTGAAGGTGGAGGCCACTGGACTCGCACGCGCCATCTGCGCTTCGATCACCAGCGCCGTTGGCACCGATTTAGCGGGGGTCTGGGGGACGTCCCCCAGGAAAATTTTGAAAAGTAGAAGCTCTGAGACGCGATTTCCCGGCATCCAAGATTGAGAAAGTCCGATGCCACGCCTCCTATTTTGAATCAGGTGCACGCATACACAATACAGTATGTTGTCCCAAGAAGGGGAATAGAGGTTTCTTCGAATCATCGATGCAACGATTGTATTACAATGATTACATCAGACTCATGGGCGGGCGCTACGCTACAAGCGAGATGTTTGATGGAGGTCGCCGAGTGGGGTTCCAACCCCCCGGAACCCCCCTCTGTANTCAATGTATCCAGATCTCTGTCAATGTATCTGGATCTCTATCAATGTATCCTGATCTCTATCAGTGTATCTGATCTCTATCAATGTATCCGATCTCTATCAATGTATCCTGATCTCTGTCAATGTGTCTATCTCTATCAATGTATCTTTGTCTCTATCAATGCATCTATCTCTATCAATGTATCTTTGTCTCTATCAATGCATCTATCTCTATCAATGTATCTTTGTCTCTATCAATGTTCCGTTCGTGTAGAAGTACCTAATCGGGAACCATACGACATTTACAATGTCATCTTGTTGACATTAAGAACGAGAAGGAAAGCGTGGTTGCAAACGGAATGTAAAACACGGACTGACCCTGAAACTGGAACGGAACAAAGTTAATCTTCATTTCATTTCAAATGGACAGCGCCGTGCTGTTATGTTAGTTCGTTCTATCATGTTTGTGGTGACCTCAACTCTAAGATCGTGCTAATCTTTGTTCGTGTATCGCTTTAGTGATGGCGATTGGTTCAGCCTCACCTTGGGTAGCCTCACCTTATTCTAATTGGGATAAGGCAATTCTTTAGTTGTGCGAGTTCGATTCTGCCGGTCATGCTGGTGGGGTAGTAGTGGTTGGTTCAATTACTGGCCGTGGTTATTGGGATGGGTAGGCCTTCCCTACCAGAGGGACTGCCAAGACCAAAGAATGAAATCAACTACTGAAGCAATATACCATCCCACAGGCAAAAAGGAACTACATAACTCCAATAGAATCAAAGCCCCCACAAATGCACTGCCCCAATAAAGTAAAGAGCACGACCCAATAATTGAGCTTAATACCAACATAACAGAACGAACCCAACATCACAGCACAGCGTTATCATTAAGATTGCTCTGTTGCGTTCCATTTACAGGGTCGGTCCGTCTTTTGCATTCCGTTTGCAACCGCGATTCCGTTCCGTTCCGTTCCGTACTTAATAACTACTCTGGATCGTCTTAACAGCAACGCTATTGCCGCCTGGGCCGTAAACTGATTAACAACCACTAAATTTGGTCCGTTGTCATGGAAAAATTCTTCTGACAAGTCTAAATTCATATTGGCCGCCATCTTGGCGCTACTCGATCGACTTCGATTCACGACTCGAGTAGGCATGCGCACTTTGCTTTTCTGACGTTATTACCGGTGGCAGATTCTCTACTGAGTTGTGAATCGAAGTCGACCCTAGGTGTGGGTGGAGGTTTTAGGCTTCCACCTCACCAGGTTCTGACTTATCTGTGAGGTTGACTGTGACCTTGACCTCTGACCTTGAGAAGTATTGCGTAGCGGGAACAGGATCCTTGATTAAACCTATAGGTGGTATACATCATTTTCACCCTGAACCAGGGATCGGATACCTGAAATTTTCATTCCATAGCTCAGGTCATGTTACCTGGGGGTACGTCACATTTCCAGGTCTGTAGCTGTTGCAGGAACAAAGTTACAGGGTGTGACAGACCGCACGGACGGATGGATGGCCACACGGACAGACAGACCTCGACAGACACACCATGACCAAGAAACACAATATGGTTTGAAGATCGGAAACCATAAAAAGTTAGCTGTATGTGGACACTTGAATATGAATGTTTTAATGTATACATACTGTAAATGATTCAACCTGAAATGTTTCGAACACCAAGGATGAAGGTAAACGAATTTATAAAATGAAGAACAAACACTGAAGACCACTGACCAAACGAATAATCAGCTATAAACAAAGACCCTATGATTATGAACCATATGAACTATAAAATAATGGCCGTACAATAAAAAAGACCCTATAGCCGTTTTTACACTACGCAGAATTTTGGCCCGGATGAACCGCGCCGTGCTCGACCCGAGCCAGGCCCGCCTCAGAAAGAGCATTTTACCCCATTTACACTGCACCATGAAAACCGCGTCAATTAGCGTGTTTACACTGTGCAGTTTTCCAGCGGAACCGTGCTCGACCCGGGTCGAACCCACCTCCTGTTGGGGGGTTCGGCCCGGATGAAAGTAGCACCGTGCCGAGCCCAGTTGTGCCGTGCCAACCCATTTACACTATCACCTTTTTTGCCGCGCCGTGTTCGACCCGGGTCGAGCACGGTTGAAAACACGTAGTGTAAAAGGGGCCTATGAAACAAAGACCCAGCCACGAAAGTAGCCTGTCATCATGAAGCATAAAGGGCGGTTTACACTAGGTTGCACCAAGTGTTGCAAGTTGCTGCAACCTGCAACTTGTTGCAAACGAACTGGGACGGTTTACACATAGAAAATCGATGCAACATCCAGCGTGATCGAGTTGCAACAAGTTGCATGCCAGTTTACACATGCAACTTTTATGAAACGTTTTGGTCTCATCAGGTTTATGCAACAAGTTGCATGAAGTTGCATATGAAAAGTTGTATGTGTAAACGGGCCTTAAGACGGAATATTCCAAATTATACAAGGAATAACGTACCCTGGAGCCAGAGGCAGAAGTGTCTCTTAGTGCCGACATATTTTCACCTGAAAATAAATTGTCCCATTAATCCACTATATTCTGGAAATTGACTTTATACTTTATCATATTGTGTGTCGATTTTTGTGCTCGCCTTCTCTTTGGTCCCATTAATCCACCATAGCATAAAGGGATCAACCATAAAGGTTCAACTTACAAATTTAGCATTTTATAAATGTGGACAGTATCCCTTTAAACCTCAACATATTTGCATTCTGACTTTTCCATATGATAGGCAAGACCCTTCTGCACGTTTTCTGCAAATTTTGTTGAATTCCGACAAGTTGATCTTATGATACAAAAGGACTGAATTAATGAGAACCCCACGAACGATGTGAGCACAGGGTCATCTGTGTACATTTGAATAGGCTGACGTACATTTGTAAATGGAGCACTAATTGTGCTGAAAATAGCTCTGTTATCCTCCGAAATGGAATTCAAAGCATCAAGTTGACAGGTTCATGTACCTCTTCACCACAAAAAAAGTTGAAGCTCGTGCCTATTACGTAAAGCCGAAATTCAGGCAGTGAGAGACATCTGGTGGCAACACATGAAGTGTGTCCCTCAGTCAGTTCATCGTTCGCAGTTAAACCTTTATGGTTGATTCCTTTATGACCATAGTGATGATTAGATCCGCAAGCAGGCCTAGATTTGTGGACGTCCGCGACGTGATAAGTGGTATTCAAAGAGAGGGAAGCCGTGGCAAGAAAAATGACCGACATAAAATCATGGGTGTAGGGAGCTGCCCGAAATTTGGTGAAAAATTACTGCTTTTGGAAATCGGCTTGGAAAGCTTCTATCAAGTGGTGATAAGTCACTTTTGTTAGCGGTTTTGTTTGATGAGGGTATGAATTAGACTTTCAATACAAATTCAGGGACTCAATGAGGCTGAATCGGTTAATGTCGTCCTGGGTACACCTCATTATTACCCTGGGTATTCTGGGTAATCCTTTTTGTTACCCAGGACAATCCTGGGTATAAATAAGGTACCTTAACATTACCCAGTTTGAAATGCGTGCCATTTTCCACCTGCAGATATACCGCAACCTTGGGCGCAGCTGGAAATTGGGGCGGGTTTTTAAACTGGGTAATGTTAAGGTACCTTAACTGTACCCAGGACGATCCTGGGTAACAAAAAGGATTACCCAGGATTACCCTGGGTAATAATGAGGTGTACCCAGGACGACATTAACCGATTCAGCCTCAATGGTGGGGACGGCGCTATTTTTCATCTCGACAGGGCAGCGCTGCCAGCGAGTTGACTAGTCCGAACGTCTGACTCGTATTGCTATTTTTAGAATCTGCTGGACGCTAATACAGAGTCAGATGATGAGTAACCGAAGAACCAGATTTTGGTTCTACATCATCAGCATGATCAGATCACGGATTGCTGGTTCCCGTTATCACGTGACCTCAAATTGTAAAGATGGCGATGCTGTGCATTCGCCGATTCAGCTTTTCGAGAGGAATATTTTTCGTGATTTTGATAAGAAATTGCGGTTTTCTTAATGTTTGTCTGGCTAAGAGTGAACAGAGAGCGTGTAGCCGGTTGAAACAGCAAGTAAAATGCCTGAGAGCAGCGTTGTCAAGTGATACGATTGCCGTGCACTAGTAAATGTATTCAAAACACGACCTAGAGATGGTTGGACCAATCAAAATAGACCCCCCCCCCCGCGATATGCTTCATCTGACTCTTGTTGCGGCCGTCAGTTCTGCAAATGAGCAACAGGAGGCAGTGTTCGGACTACGAGTTGACCTTAGCGACGTCATTGACGTCATTTTAGGTGTTGACGTTGCGTCATGAAAAAGTGACCTGTACATTTCCCTACAGTAATAATGAGACAAAATGTATGCATTTATCGGTACACTGTATTAAAGGGGCTGTTTCACTTTGAATTCAAGATTGCGATTTGTGATCCGTGGGAAAACTGAAAGAGCTATGATCTTGCAATTTGGGGGGGATAATTCTGTGTTTCAGGCCAATTTAAGGGGGATGTAAAGAGGCCACTGAGTGAAGTACCACAAGTGGGACCCATCCAAAAAGTTCGGCTTGTTGTACTTGACTCGATGACGCGAAGACTCGATGGTGCGATGACTCGATGACCGCCAAAATTATTCAATGACATTCAGCTGGTCATTTCTAAGAAGTGGTATGGATCAACGGCGGAAGTGGACCGACGTAGTGTCCCCAGCTACCAAGAAGTGTAGTGAGGTTGATATTCAGCGTAAATCATGAAATAAAGGGTAGCCTGGAACTAGGCCTATAGCTCCTAAGTCCTTGAGAACTGACTATGGGTCCCTTTTGAAAAGTTGTTGGAATTGGTCTTGTCTCCCTATTGCACACCCCGGAGGAGGTATAGCGGTAATTTTCAGCCCTTTTGAGCAATGATCCTACTGCATGTTCTATGCCGCAGTGTTAGAGCTGCCACGCAAAAAGTAAATTCATGAAAATGACGAAATTCACCCGGGTTGTTCATGTACTTCATGACGTCATCAGTTTTGTGGTCACTTGCATCTTGGCAAGACGCACTTGACAATCTTGGACGAAAAGTTTCAGATCTTGGAACAATTTTTTACAATTCTTTGATATTTTTTATTATGTAATGAAAATTAAATTCTTGGACTGTACTTCTTCAAAACACTTCAACGAAAAAAAAAAAGTTTTGAATGAATTCCGCTGCTTCACGCACAACCACAATCATGCATTCTAAACGCCAATGACGTCACGGCCTTAGAGTTATACTAAAAATGGGAATACATAGGTATGTGGTTTAACATGTCTAACGATGGTTATAAAAATATGCCAGAGGTGGCCTATTTCATCTTCCTAAAAATGTTGCATCGTAACCCAGTGTTTTGAAGTGGAACTCGAATTAAAATAAGGCATGCACCCATCAATATACAGGTAATTTAATTGGCCTTCTTCGCGCCTTCGAGTCATCGAGTCAAGTACAACAAGCCAAAAAGTTCAATATCCGTGATGTTGACAGCCAGAAGGGCATGGCCATCGGTGTCTATACATGCATGGCTCTCTGTACACTGCACACACACACTAATTAACAAGCCCCATTGTCTTTACGAGACATTACATCACCTGAGCTTGGGTGCAATCAAACTCCAAGCCAGCACCCTTTCCGACTGATCAAGTAACGTAAAATGCAACAGAATAAATATAGCTAGAGACAACGAGCCACGTAAATGTTGATTTTATCGCGGATCGTCCAGAATCACCGTGAAACTTGCACTGCATTTTCCAATTTCACAAAACATGGGAGCTGCCATAATGAGTTACTCGAACTACTTTCGAAGTTCAACTCGGTCCAATCGGGTCGCAACCCGAACTCCATAAATTCCTGGTGAATCTACTCTTTTGACGTCATAATATGTGACCGACATCGTTACTCGGGTTGAATACGAACTCGACCAGTCATGTGACCAACAGCAAAAAGTCGTCGAATTCACTGGAAAATGTGTAGTGGGATGCGCAACACAACATGTGTAACTGAGCGAGACTACGTGGAAATGGCAGTCTCCCATGTTTTGTGGAATTAGAAATGCAGTGCAAATTTCACCGGTGATTATGGACTATTAGTGATGAAGACAACATTTTCGTGTCTCGTTGACTCTAGCTATATTCCTTCTGTTGCGTTTTATGCTACTTGATTAGTTGGAAAGGGTGCTGGCTTGGAGTTTGATTGCACCCAAGCTCAGGTGATGTAATGTCTCGTAAAGACAATGGGGCTTGTTAATTAGTGTGTGTGTGCAGTGTACAGTGAGCTGTGCATGTATAGACACTGATGGCCACGCCCTCCTGTCTGCCTCACAAACGGATATTGGACTTTTTGGATGGGTGCCACTTGTGGTAATTCACTCAGTGGCCTCTTTACATCCCCCTTAAATGGTACAACAATCAATAACATTTGAAGTAATTTTCTAAGACAATGGGTGTTTGAAGCCTTGAAGTTTCATATTAGAACCAAAATATTTCTAAAAAAACTTGGATTATAGGTTCGCGAATGAGCCATGTGTCACCTACCTGCAAAATAATCCAGTTGTATTCAATGAAAGTACCAAAAAAAGTCCCAAAAGTAGTTTGATATCTCTCACTTGGAAGAACATGAACACTCTGAAGACCCTTAGGCCTATTGTCGACTACCATTGTCAATAAAGTCATAACAGTGACATAACCGGACTGGATGACTTTTGTGGGAACTTGGGTTCAACTATTCATCTGAACGGGGTGGTGTTTTTTGCATAGGAAGCACTACAAACTGATTCAATGAGGTAATCTTTCTAACAAAACATTCTTTTGAATGGTCATCAACCTGCCCTTACTGCTCTGCAAGGAAAGGCAAGTTATGTAACTCTAATTCTCAATGCCTATGGAGTTGTGGTGCTGGCGAGGTGCTGGCCTGATGTAAGACTGTTCATACAATAGCTGTGACAACAAAGACAGCAATTCTTTGCCATGAATGCTGGAACATTGTAGGCCTATCCCCCCCCCCCCCCTAATCACCGTGGAGAATCGGCAGCCGCCTTTCCGAGTATTTCGTTCCGGCAGCAACCCTCTCCGAGTCATATTTTATACCTCACCAAGTAAAAATGACGGATGTCGCTGATGAGGCAGGAAACGCCGACAAAAGTGCTGGATTTATAACTCCTACCTCACAGTAAGTCTGTTATGGTCCCGTGGAGGCTATTTTAATTTGTATACTCCATCGTTCGGTATGTGAAATAGAAATAGGGTTTCCAAGGTGAAAGACATTGCTTCCTACCAGAATCGTTCGGTAGATAGTTTATCCAGGTTTTAGCTTGCAATCGGATGTATGAAGTGAAATTGTTGGGAAGGTTGCCGATCTGCGTAAAATCCACTGGACTGTGCTGTGTCAATCGCTTCATCCTCGGACGAAAATGCCTCTTTTAGTCAACTGATAGCCTTTTTATCTCGCAGACGCCTTGTTTCTTCCAAGATTAAGACGAAAACTTAATTATGATCACGAAGATAACCATTTTAGTGTTTGTACTTGACTAAAAGAGGCATTTTCGTCCGAGGATGAAGCGATTGACACACAGTGGATTTTACGCAGATCGGCAACCTTCCCAAAAATTTCACTCCGTACATCCGATTGCAAGCTAAAACCTTGATAAACTTTCTACCGAACGATGGAGTATACAAATTAAAATAGCCTCCACGGGATCATAAAAAACTTACTCTGAGGTAGGAGTTATAAAACCACCTGTTTTGTCGGCGTTTCAGCAACATCCGCCGTTTTTACTCGGTGAGATGTAACATGCGACTCGGAGAGGGTTGCTGCCGGAACGAAATACATGTACTCGGAAAGGCGGCTGCCGATTCTCCACGGTGCTAATGTCCTCATCAGCTGATGAAGTTTCATTAATCGACCCACATGCACAGAAATAATTCAGAAAAAAGTTTATTGCAAATAAATGAATGGAAATTTTCAGAATATTCCGTAATATGAGCAACCTTGTATCATACTAAAATTTGACAAGAGTTTGTTTGTTTGTTCGCGATTTTCTCCAAGACTGACGGACGGATCGCCGCCAAACTTGGTATGCAAATGCTGACGGGCCTGGGAATTGTCCTTACGAAGCCCGAATTTTGATATCGCTATAGTTCGAGATACAAGGTAAACGAAAATAACAATGCTGTTAAGGCCTTTTGACGTCATGAAGTCACCAACATTGCCGTCGCGTCATCCGTGACGTCAGCAACGGGCATGACGTCATTACAGCCATCAAGTTCTCCTTTTGATGTGTAGTCCAGTAGAAATAGCAAAAATAATGCCTTACCTAGACAAAATTGCAAGAGAATTGTTTTTGCAGATTCTGGTTCAGGGGGTAACTCTGATAGCAAATATCATTTTAGGCCAAAATCGGACGACCCTAAGTACCCTAATTTGCATATACATATGGCCGCCAATGAGTCCGTTTTTGGCCAATATCTCTTAAACGGTGCGTGTTAGACCCCATAAATGTATTACTGACAGATAGGAATGTCACCCCAAGGAACCCAAATATACCATCAGAATTACGCTGTGACGTCATATATGTCATATATGACGTCATACATGTCATATATGGCATTATTACATCATATATGACCTAATTATGGTTCCATATTACATCAGCTTTGGTGAAATGAACCTAAAGCAGTCTGTACACCCTGTCATGAAAATGGGAACAGTCATGATGGTAAGGGTGTGTGCTACATCAGTAAACACTGTAATCCAAGTTCTATTATAATGGTTGATCATCCTACTCTTCAAGATCAAGAGGTGCAGAAGCGTTACAACAGGATATGCCTTTGCATCCTGTGCATGTACTCGAACATTCCATGCCATTCTTTCGATAAGTGCATCGGAGACTGTCACAGTCACCCTTGCATTGGGGTGGCAGCGGATGACCTTCAGGCAGATACTCGGGCCGGGAGCTGGGGAGAGGTCCACCTTTTTTGGGACAGTATGTGACCGTCTGATAGCTGCCAACCCCAAATCGTTGGACTCAAATCTTCTGAACCCATCCAAACCTGGGCTTGTAAATAAACTCTCTGGCTGTGGTACTTTGCCGCATCTGAAGTTGGCGGCAATGACTGGACCTGAACACTAAAAGTGGCCACCTTTTCAGAAAACCGCTTGGCTCTCAGTTCGTCAAGAGTGTTTTCCATTGTCCCGCCATATAAATAGACTAGAGAAAGCTCTCCTGCCTTTTCTACATCTTTTATCTGCTGCTGCCCTTGCTTGGGTCAAAATCTGCACTTGCTTCTTGAACCCATTATTGTTTACTTTCTTCAAGGGCGCTCCTTTTCCAATGCCAAAGAGTCTGGATGTTGTGTCACATCCACCAAGAGCATGTATCACTGGAAGGAGACTACACATTTCCTTTCCCAAACAGATCTTTCAGACGAACAATGTCCCAGACTCTTCTCTTACCCTCCTCTCCACACTTCTTTTCTGACCTGCAGACTAGCCCTTTGCAATCATCACTGCAGTAGAAAAAGAGCAGTATGAGCAGATCGGTATCTTCACCAGTTTGGTGAAGCAGATGATGAACACCTGGCAGCTGCTTTCGCTGTCATAATGTCAGCGTCTCATCTGCGCTTTAAGTTTTGGTACCACTTTCATTCATTTTTTCTGCCAGCAAGTCAATGAAACGTTGTTTATTTTCAGCATTAGCGAGAAATTGGTCTTTCGTTGACTTGAGTGGCATTGCCGGGGAGAAGGACACCCGAGGTCCTCTATGCCTTTCGTCCTCCTTTGATGGACAACATCTTTGGTGGAAGGACCCTCTGTATAGCCATCAGATACAACTATGGCATTCTTGTAGAGCCGTTGGACATGGCTGACATACTGTTCTGCAATAGCATCATACGTGCTGTCTTTTGTTCAAGGAATTCTGTGGAGGAGTGACCCTCTGTCTAGCACTGACATGGTAGTGAGGAGTACGAATTTCCGACAATGCCACTTAAGTCAAAGAAAGACGTACATGTATGATGCCATTGCTGAACGGTATATCAGCCATGTCAAACGGCTCTACAAGAATGGCTAAGGGCTAGTCTTCAGATGAGAAAAGAAGTGTGGAGAGAAGAAGGGTAAGAGAAGAGTCTGGGACATTGTTCGTCTGAAAGATCTGTTTGGAAAGGAAATGTGTAGTCTCCTTCCAGTGATTCATGCTCTTGGTGGATATCCAGACTCTTCGGCATTGGAAAAGGAGCGCCCTTGAAGAAAGTAAACAATAATGGGTTCAAGAAGCAAGTGCAGATTTTGACCCAAGCAAGGGCAGCAGCAGATAAAAGACGTAGAAAAAGGCAGGAGAGCTTTCTCTAGTCTATTTATATGGCGGGACAATGGAAAGCACTCTTGACGAACTGAGAGCCAACTTCAGATGCGGCAAAGTACCACAGCCAGAGAGTTTATTTTCAAGCCCAGGTTTGGATGGGTTCAGAAGATTTGAGTCCAACGGATTGAGGTTGGCAGCTATAAGATGGTCACCTACTGCCCGAAAAGGTGGACCTCTCCCCAGCACCCGGCCCGAGTATCTGTCTGAAGGTCATCCGCTGCCACCCCAATGCAAGGGTGACTGTGACAGTCTCCGATGCACTTATCGAAAGAATGGCATGGAATGTTCGAGTACATGCACAGGATGCAAAGGCATATCCTGTTGTAACGCTTCTGCACCTCTTGATCTTGAAGAGTCGGATGATCAACCATTATAATAGAACTTGGATTACAGTGTTTACTGATGTAGCACACACCCTTACTATCATGGCTGTTCCTGTTTTCATGACAGGGTGCACAGACTGCTCTAGGTTCATTTCACCAAAGCTGACATAATATGGAGCCATAATTAGGTCATATATGATGTAATAACGTCATATATGACATGTATGACGTCATATATGACATATATGACGTCACAGCGTAATTCTGATGGTATACTTGGATTCCTTGGGGTGACATTCCTCTCTGTCAGTAATACATTTATGGGGTCTAACACGCACCGTTTAAGAGATATTGGCCAAAAACGGACTCATTGGCGGCCATACGTAATTCATGCAAATTAGGGTACTTAGGGTCGTCCGATTTTGGCCTAAAATGATATGTGCTATCAGAGTAACCCCCTGAACCAGAATCTGCGAAGAAAAATTCTCTTGCAATTTTGTCTAGGTTTTTCGTAATTCTACTGGACTAGTGGTGCGTATCGCATTAATTTAGCAGTTCCACTACTGAACGGGTATTGCCTAGGGTAGTATCCATTCTATGGACTGAGTCCAAATGGACTGAGTAACTTGGACCGACTGCCAAAATGTGAAAAATGCAAGAAACAAGCCGTTAATATGAAAGGATACTGGCTAGGTGCTGATAAGATTAGTACTAACTGCCCGTCATTAGCTCACCTGGAGTGAGCTTATGTCGTGGGTCTGCGTCCGTCGTCCGTCGTCGTCCGTCGTCGTCCGTCGTCGTCCGTTAGCAGGGCACGTTTCGTAACCGCTGGAGCTATTGATCTGAAACTTGGTACATATATACCCCTAGGTCAAATGACCTATGGCACCAAGTTTCGGTCCGATTCGACTCTTAGCTTGGCCACCAGGTGGCGGAAGCCAAAAACACAAAAAGTGCAATAACTCCTGAACTAATGACTGGATCACCTCCAAATTTTTATCATAGGTGTATCTAATGAGGGTACATTACATGTCTAGCACTGACATGGTAGTGAGGAGTACGAATTTCCGACAATGCCACTTAAGTCAAAGAAAGACGTACATGTATGATGCCATTGCTGAACGGTATATCAGCCATGTCAAACGGCTCTACAAGAATGGCTAAGGGCTAGTCTTCAGATGAGAAAAGAAGTGTGGAGAGAAGAAGGGTAAGAGAAGAGTCTGGGACATTGTTCGTCTGAAAGATCTGTTTGGAAAGGAAATGTGTAGTCTCCTTCCAGTGATTCATGCTCTTGGTGCATATCCAGACTCTTCGGCATTGGAAAAGGAGCGCCCTTGAAGAAAGTAAACAATAATGGGTTCAAGAAGCAAGTGCAGATTTTGACCCAAGCAAGGGCAGCAGCAGATAAAAGACGTAGAAAAAGGCAGGAGAGCTTTCTCTAGTCTATTTATATGGCGGGACAATGGAAAGCACTCTTGACGAACTGAGAGCCAACTTCAGATGCGGCAAAGTACCACAGCCAGAGAGTTTATTTTCAAGCCCAGGTTTGGATGGGTTCAGAAGATTTGAGTCCAACGGATTGAGGTTGGCAGCTATAAGATGGTCACCTACTGCCCGAAAAGGTGGACCTCTCCCCAGCACCCGGCCCGAGTATCTGTCTGAAGGTCATCCGCTGCCACCCCAATGCAAGGGTGACTGTGACAGTCTCCGATGCACTTATCGAAAGAATGGCATGAGAATCGGCAGCCGCCTTTCCGAGTATTTCATTCCGGCAGCAACCCTCTCCGAGTCATATTTTACACCTTACCAAGTAAAAATGGCGGATGTCGCTGATGAGACAGAAAACGCCGACAAAACTGGTGGATTTATAACTCCTACCTCACAGTAAGTCTGTTATGATCCCGTGGAGGCTATTTTAATTTGTATACTCCATCGTTCGGTAGATAGTTTATCCGGGTTTTAGCTTGCGATCGGATGTATGAAGTGAAATTGTTGGGAAGGTTGCCGATCTGCGTAAAATCCACTGGACTGTGCTGTGTCAATCGCTTCATCCTCGGACGAAAATGCCTCTTTTAGTCAACTCAACTGTTAGCCTTTTTATCTCGCAGACGCCTTGTTTCTTCCAAGATTCAGACGAAAACTTAATTACGATCACGAAGATAACCATTTTAGTGTTTGTACTTGACTAAAAGAGGCATTTTCGTCCGAGGATGAAGCGATTGACACACAGTGGATTTTACGCAGATCGGCAACCTTCCCAACAATTTCACATCGTACATCCGATTGCAAGCTAAAACCTTGATAAACTTTCTTCCGAACGATAGAGTATACAAATTAAAATAGCCTCCGCGGGATCATAAAAAACTTACTCTGAGGTAGGAGTTATAAAACCACCTGTTTTTTCGGCGTTTCAGCAACATTCGCCGTTTTTACTCGGTGAGGTGTAATATGCGACTCGGAGAGGGTTGCTGCGGGAACGAAATACTCGGAGAGGCGGCTGCCGATTCCCCACGGTGCTAATGTCCTCATCAGCTGATGGAGTTTCATTAATCGACCCACATGCACAGAAATAATTCAGAAAAAAGTTTATTGCAAATAAATGAATGGAAATTTTCAGAATATTCCGTAATATGAGCAACCTTGTATCATACTAAAATTTGACAAGAGTTTGTTTGTTTGTTCGCGATTTTCTCCGAGACTGACGGACGGATCGCCGCCAAACTTGGTATGCAAATGCTGACGGGCCTGGGAATTGTCCTTACGAAGCCCGAATTTTGATATCGCTATAGTTCGAGATACAAGGTAAACGAAGATAACAATGCTGTTAAGGCCTTTTGACGTCATGAAGTCACCAAGATTGCCGTCGCGTCATCCGTGACGTCAGCAACGGGCATGACGTCATTACAGCCCTCAAGTTCTCCTTTTGATGTGTAGTCCAGTAGAAATAGCAAAAATAACGCCTTACCTAGACAAAATTGCAAGAGATTTTTTTTTGCAGATTCTGGTTCAGGGGGTAACTCTGATAGCACATATCATTTTAGGCCAAAATCGGACGACCCTAAGTACCCTAATTTGCATAAATTACATATGGCCGCCAATGAGTCCGTTTTTGGCCAATATCTCTTAAACGGTGCGTGTTAGACCCCATAAATGTATTACTGACAGATAGGAATGTCACCCCAAGGAACCCAAATATACCATCAGAATTACGCTGTGACGTCATATATGTCATATATGACGTCATACATGTCATATATGGCATTATTACATCATATATGACCTAATTATGGTTCCATATTACATCAGCTTTGATGAAATGAACCTAAAGCAGTCTGTACACCCTGTCATGAAAATGGGAACAGTCATGATGGTAAGGGTATGTGCTACATCAGTAAACACTGTAATCCAAGTTCTATTATAATGGTTGATCATCCTCCTCTTCAAGATCACATTACGTTTTTTTTGCTCTACTCCAAAGACGGCGGTCACCTCCCCTTACCTTTGATGTGGGGAGGTGCAATTAGCATGTTTACTCATAGATTAACCACAGATTGGGCTTCTGCCTAAGACTAAAATCTCGGTTGATATTGGCCCGATTGATGCGCAAGTCACTCCATTCTTTCTAGAATGACTTTGGTACTGGATAAAAGTTTTTTAAATGTCGAAAACGACCCAGAAATAAGGAATTTA
>NMRB01000189.1:376939-402081 GCA_002633025.1 Notospermus geniculatus | reverse complement strand
GGGCTGTGGGGTCCTAATACCGGTAATGGTGTAGGAAGTAGGCATAGTCTGTGAAGTATAGGCTACTGCCGCAGAAATTCCGGTATGTATGGCTAAGCGGCTTTTCGGCCCCCAAAATGAAGTGAACATGAGAGGTCCTACGGGGGGTAAACGTCAGGGGGGGGGGGGCAGAAATCGTGGGCAATTGTCCGGAGGGAAAGTATCCTGATACCGCCCATGCAATGTAATGGATGTGGCGATGAGACAATGGTCGAAGACAGGTGTATGGTGTTCTGCGGCTCACACGGAATTGGTGCAGATGGTACCAGCGCAAAACAAAAAAGGTGATGGCAAAATGTGCCGCTCGATGAGTTCAGAAAAGCCATTGATTCTGCAAAGCTCGCATCACTTTCTGGCCTAAAAGTAGATGGAGGGCACTCCCCAAATAATCACTAAACATTCCCAAACGTTGTTGTCTCTGGTCAATGCGTAGTTTATGAGAATGTGCGTGACAAAGACCCATGTTTGCTCGTTGACCTAACAGCTGTACACATTGCTACACTGTACACCTGTATATGATGCGATCAACTCCAGTTGGTACGGACGTATTTCAAAATGGAGTCCTTCCATTATAATAAGATTGGCATAATGGAATAAATATTTGGACTAGGAATTAGACCATATGAATCACTTTAGCATGTGCAGCATATTCGAGTAGGCTAGGTCAAAATTTTTTATCAACATGTAGGTTGTTATATCAATGCGACACAAATTAGTGATTGGAAGATCTCATATATCAAAATATAAATGATATTGGGATGGAAAGTGATCGGCCAATTTTAGTGGCACCCATGGCCGCTGCCTATGCATGACTGTGCCTTCAAACTGGTCCATTGCCCACAGTAATTCCCATATCTGACACCTTCAAGGACCATCGGACATTCATGAATAAATCTTGATGGCAAGTGCTAAGGGATTCATTCACTGGAAAAGTGTGTGAAACTAAGTTGACTTTTCATTCCACATCTTTCAACCGACACTAACTTAGTCATACATCGATTCTGTTCAGGGGTTGAAAACGATTGTAACTGTGAAACTTTAAATGTTGTTCATTAAACTCCTGCAATTCTGATAAAAGGGGCATTTTCCATCAAAACTACACAGATATCCATATTTTGTGAAATGTAAGGAATAACTTGAGAAAGTTTCAGACAGATAGGCAATACAGTAAGGTTTTAAGAGAAAACTTAATACCGGTATTAAATTTTATGCGATATGTGCGTTCATTAAAGTCCTCCAGTTCTGATAAAAGGGGTATTTTTCATCAAAACTGCACCGGTTTCTCTGAGATGAAAAGCACAAAAATTGACACACAATATATGATGAATAAAAAGGCAATTTCCAGAGTGTTTGCGAATTTTCGACCCCAACCGGGGTCTTCTTCAGGCTGGAACTTTACAATCCGAAACTCTAGAACAGAGCTGAAACCCAAATGTAGACATGAAATATCCCATCCAAACAGGACGTGACAGCAATTAAGGAAAGAAAAGAGTACAAGCCCCAAAAGGTGGTTGCTCAACCTAACAGAAATGTAATTAGTGAATGTAAGGCTTGACTAGGCTGAAGGGAAAATATAGCTTGGAGGCTTGTAAGAGCCAAGGTCTCCACCTCGGACATCCAACAGGCTAAGCCCACCTGTGACCCATGCTAACGGAAAGGACCTAAGAGGGGTCGGAAATGTGAACTTTGCATCTCCTTACCACCCCAGTCCCACATCACCAGCTCATCCACCGGAAAGTCCCATCAACTCCGCCTGAGGAGCCCCACGGATTGTGATAGTAAGAACGTTGTCTACTGTATCACCTNCCATTGCTCTTCTCCTATTTGCTTTGGAAGACTGTAGCTCGGGCCGGGGGACAGGGGTCCTTTTTCTAGGCCTTGTCTTCCATTGCTCTTCTCCTATTTTGTTCGCAGGTCAGTGCTTTGCAACCCCTCTTTTCCCTTTAGTAGACCCTTTTCCTTGGAGGACAGGGTTCCTCTTTTTAGGCCTATGTCTTTGTCCATGATGGTCTGTTTCTAATTTTTCGTTGGTCAGGTTTTGTAGGTGCTGTTCACCTATAGGCTCCCTTTCTTTACTGTTGCCCCTTCATTTCTTATTATCTTGCTTTTCATTTATTTTCTAGGCCTAATTTGTTATCACTTCCTACATTTATTTAATATAAATTACTCTTACTATGGTCTTGGGGGTATTGTACTGTTAGTATAATTATACTGTTAGTTTAAATCCTCCAAGCTATATTTTCCCTTCAGCCTAGTCAAGCCTTACATTCACTATTTACATTTCTGTTAGGTTGAGCAACCACCTTTTGGGGCTTGTACTCTTTTCTTTCCTTAATTGCTGTCACGTCCTGTTTGGATGGGATATTTCATGTCTACATTTGGGTTTCAGCTCAGTCTGTTCTAGAGTTTCGGATTGTAAAGTTCCAGCCTGAAGAAGACCCCGGTTGGGGTCAAAAATTCGCAAACACTCTGGAAATTGCCTTTTTATTCATCATATATTGTGTGTCAATTTTTGTGCTTTTAATCTCTTTGGTTTCTCTGAGAAATGTAAGGAATAACCTAGACAAAGTTTCAGACAAATAAGGCAATACAGTACGGTTGTGAAGGGAAATTTATTTGTGAATTTGATGTGAAATGTGTGTTCAATAAACTCCTCCAATTCTGTTTAAAGGGGTGTTACATCAAAACTGCACAGATACATGTATCAGTGTTTTGTGAAATGTAAGGATTAACCTGCCAAAGTTTCACTGAAATTGGCCGATACATTAAAGCTTTTATAGGGTATATTTAATTTTGAATTTTATGGTGAAAACTGTGTTCATTAAGCTCCCCCAGTTCTGATAAAAGGGGCAATTCCATCCAAACTGCATAGATATCCATATTTCGTGAAATGTAAGGATTAACTTGACAAAATTCCAGGGAAATTAGACAATACTGTAAGGTTTTAGGAGGAAATTTAATCTTGAATTTTATGTGATATGTGTGTTCATTAAAGTCCTCCAATTCTGATATAAGTGGCATTTTACATCAGAACTGCACAGATATCCGTGTTTTGTGAAATGTAAGGATTAACCTGCCAAAGTTTCAGTGAAATTGGCCAATACATTAAGGTTTTTACGGGATATTTAATTTTTGAATTTTACGTGAAATTGTGTTCATTAAACTCCTCCCATACTGATAAAAGGTGCATTTCCTGTCAAAACTGCACAGATATCCGTATTCTCCAAAGTGTAAGGAATAAACTGACGAAGTTTCAGAGAAATTCGTTGATACAGTAAGGTTATTTAATGCATTTTAACTCTTACTATTTCTGCCAAAATTTTGGTCTTCAAAAACATCTTTTTCCTTCCACCACATGTTTTGGAGTTGAGTTCAACTTTACTAGGCCAAGCTGAACTGAATATAGCCAGTACAAGTAGAACTCTGTGTAGTTCCTGCTGGGGTGATACACAATACACTGTGTGCAAAAACCAAGGCTTGAGTAAATCTTCTCTGGTATTTTAATCTTGTTAGCTTTAATTAGCCGATTGGGTTAACACAAGACCTCGACCAACTAAGAGTCGAGGGAGGCAATGTGAATGTTTCAAGAGCCTTCACACCCTGAGCTTAGTGTTTACTCGGCAAATGTTTGAAGTGTCATAGCATTGTCCAGCCTGAGCGAATTTCTGCCAGCGTCCAGTAGAGCAAAAAAAAACGTAATGCAAGAGGTGCAGAAGCGTTACAACAGGATATGCCTTTGCATCCTGTGCATGTACTCGAACATTCCATGCCATTCTTTCGATAAGTGCATCGGAGACTGTCACAGTCACCCTTGCATTGGGGTGGCAGCGGATGACCTTCAGGCAGATACTCGGGCTGGGTGCTGGAGAGAGGTCCACCTTTTTGGGGCAGTAGGTGACCGTCTGATAGCTGCCAACCCCAAATCGTTGGACTCAAATCTTCTGAACCCATCCAAACCTGGGCTTGTAAATAAACTCTCTGGCTGTGGTACTTTGCCGCATCTGAAGTTGGCGGCAATGACTGGACCTGAACACTAAAAGTGGCCACCTTTTCAGAAAACCGCTTGGCTCTCAGTTCGTCAAGAGTGTTTTCCATTGTCCCGCCATATAAATAGAAAGCTCTCCTGCCTTTTCTACATCTTTTATCTGCTGCTGCCCTTGCTTGGGTCAAAATCTGCACTTGCTTCTTGAACCAATTATTGTTTACTTTCTTCAAGGGCGCTCCTTTTCCAATGCCAAAGAGTCTGGATGTTGTGTCACATCCACCAAGAGCATGTATCACTGGAAGGAGACTACACATTTCCTTTCCCAAACAGATCTTTCAGACGAACAATGTCCCAGACTCTTCTCTTACCCGGCGGGTAGGCCCCTATAAAATGCAGGTTGCACGTTGCCCTGCAGAAACTAGTTCGCAGGTCATATCGTTAGTCAAACCTATGTCGAAAATAATGCAACTGCGTAGGGATCGATGTTGCACAAGGTACTTCTGTGGTTCTCTATCTCGCGAATTTTCCTAGGTATAATTACGGGAGGTTATATCCGCAAAAAGTAGACGTCTACAAAACAGAAACGTGTTATAAAATCAGAGACGTGCTTTTAGAAAACAGATATGTTCTTTAACAGAACAGAGAGGTTTAGCTGTGATTTTGGAGTTCACAAAGGAGACGTGGGTGCTACGAAAGAGTCGTTAACAAAATTTGGATACATTATTATAGAGGTCAATTTCCTCAAGTTCAGACCCTTTCCCTATGAAAGGGGTAAGAGATGGCCCAGATATGACAGGAGATTCGTATTAACATTTTCTGAGATCTGTTGATTAAAAGCAACCCCGTTTAAATCCGACCAACAATAACCGTTTCGACCCTTTTCTCTGAGGGTACCTCTTCCATTTTGGACCCTTCATTGTGGTTATTCACTGGTTACTGACACAGCCCATCATTTTATAGCTGGGTCTTCGTTTTTTATATGTGGGGTCTTCGTTTTATAGTTGGATCTTCGTTTATAGTTGGGGGGTCTTCGTTTTATAGTTGCGTCTTCATTTTATAGATGTGGGGGTCTTCGTTTTATAGTTGGGGGGTCTTCGTTTTATAGATGTGGGGATCTTCGTTTTATAGTTGGGTCTTCGTTTTATAGATGTGGGATCTTCGTTTTATAGTTGGGTCTTCGTTTTATAACTGTGGGGATCTTCGTCTTATAGTTCAGGGTCTTCCATCTTCGGTCTTCGGTTTATAGAGACCTTAACAAATTTTAAAAATCGGAAATCCTAAATCCAAAATCCGAAAATGTTGACCATATTCTCGTAGTCCTGACAATATTATCTCAGTTCTGACATTTTTTCTGCTTTGGCTTGCCATATAAGAGACCAGGGGACGATTTTGCAAATCGTGAAGTGCAATATAAAGCAAGTACCATTACCTGCAGGGCAACCTGCAACCTGNTTCAGATGCGGCAAAGTACCACAGCCAGAGAGTTTATTTTCAAGCCCAGGTTTGGATGGGTTCAGAAGATTTGAGTCCAACGGATTGAGGTTGGCAGCTATAAGATGGTCACCTACTGCCCGAAAAGGTGGACCTCTCCCCAGCACCCGGCCCGAGTATCTGTCTGAAGGTCATCCGCTGCCACCCCAATGCAAGGGTGACTGTGACAGTCTCCGATGCACTTATCGAAAGAATGGCATGGAATGTTCGAGTACATGCACAGGATGCAAAGGCATATCCTGTTGTAACGCTTCTGCACCTCTTGATCTTGAAGAGTCGGATGATCAACCGTTATAATAGAACTTGGATTACAGTGTTTACTGATGTAGCACACACCCTTACTATCATGGCTGTTCCTACAGGGTGCACAGACTGCTCTAGGTTCATTTCACCAAAGCTGACATAATATGGAGCCATAATTAGGTCATATATGATGTAATAACGTCATATATGACATGTATGACGTCATATATGACATATATGACGTCACAGCGTAATTCTGATGGTATATTTGGATTCCTTGGGGTGACATTCCTATCTGTCAGTAATACATTTATGGGGTCTAACACGCACCGTTTAAGAGATATTGGCCAAAAACGGACTCATTGGCGGCCATACGTAATTTATGCAAATTAGGGTACTTAGGGTCGTCCGATTTTGGCCTAAAATGATATGTGCTATCAGAGTAACCCCCTGAACCAGAATCTGCGAAGAAAAATTCTCTTGCAATTTTGTCTAGGTTTTTCGTAATTCTACTGGGCTAGTGGTGCGTATCGCATGAATTTAGCAGTTCCACTACTGAACGGGTATTGCCTAGGGTAGTATCCATTCTATGGACTGAGTCCAATCATGACCCTGGAACATTTTGATTTAACATTTGTCATTTGTTTTTCTGGTACGTTCACCCAGGTGAGCACATGGTCCATGGACCATTTCATTTTTCTCCTGCAAAAGCGTACGAAAGCAACAGAATAAGCAGGAAAAAAAGATTTTCAATGAGTTGCGTTCCACTTAGATTCTGCATTTTAGAATGAACACTTCTGGGTATCGGTACATGTATTTCCAGGAAATATCGTGGGGACGAGGTGGTCCCAATTTGAGTGCAGTCAGCGGTATTGGATCAGACATCTACACTCAGGCGTTCCACTTAGATTCTGCATTTTAGAATGAACACTTCTGGGTATCGGTATTTCCAGGAAATATCGTGGGGACGAGGTGGTCCCAATTTGAGTTCAGTCGGCGGTATTGGATCAGACATCTACACTCAGGCGTGGCCGGCATGCACGGTCTGTTTCATGTGTGTATAGCAGCAACCTTTGGAACGAGGTTGCAAATTTGCCAGCATAGCATTCCGTGAATCGTTACCTCGACACACTTGACACTAGATGGCGATATCTTCTATATCACCACTAGCGCATGTGCTAGGTTTCCATATTGAAAGTAGTGCAGATTACTACATTTTGGTAAAGGTTTTTAACCATCGTGAACAGCCCTTACAGAAATGGCACACGTCTTGTCCTAAAAAAATTCACACGTGCTAAAAATTTTAGTAGGCCTACGTGTGAAATTCCCAATATGTCCAAAAATGGTATATTTTAGTACGTGTACAAATAGAACGTGTGAAATTCAATTCACACATGTGAAATGCCAATTCGGACGTGCGAAACGTAATTTAGTACATGTGACATTTCTGTAAGGGCAGCCGTGTCACCGCCAACCCAGTGGCATCTACGCTAGATGATAGATGATGTTGAAAAGTGGTGCTGTTGGGTTCAAGGCGAATATTTTCAGATACTAAAAGGACTTCGTGTTGATAACAAGTGGTATTAGAAATGAACTGAATACTAATTAGAAAGAATTGTGCGATTAGGCCGATCGAACTATTACTACATGCGCGCCGGCAAGATCCAAAATGGCGGCCTTCCACCTACGCTAGTGGTGAAATGAGGCACGATATTTCGCCGCTAGTGTCAAGTGTGTTACCTCGAAAGGCGTGCTACATGACGTGGCGTCGTCATGTTTTGTTACTATTTATAGACTGACCGTGGAGCGCTATTGGGTTGATGTAACTTGGGTATTTCAGGTCGGCTCAGGGAAGAACAACATTTTATAGTTTTGTTTTTCTTAACTCTTTTCAAGTTCTACATATTGAAGATAACCATTTCTTAACAATTTATGGTGAAAACATTCATTGTTGTTGTTAAAATCTTTTTTGGCACTCAGTCCAAGTTACTCAGTCCATTTGGACTCGGTCCATAGAATGGATACTACCCCATTGCCTAGTGAGGAAAATACGAATTACATATATCATAAAATGCAAATTGGGGAAAGGTGAAAATCCCTCCTTACCTTTAGTACTCTTCCTTAAATCCAAAAGGTCAAATGCGAGATAGTGTACAAAGACTTGACTCAACGTTATCTCAGTGAAACATCGACGACCGTTTCTCTTTGAGTGACTTGTAGGACACATCGTCTTGTGGTTTATCAATATTTAGTTGACGTAACTATCATCTCACGTGATCTACGACTTGTTAAAGCAAATGGCTCGCGGGGTTTGTTGACAGTTGTTTGTTGACATGTCCTCAAATCAAGCGCCGTTTTGAGAAAAAGGCGAAAGAAGGATTTTATTTGAATGGGAAGTGCATTAGACAGCCAAACTTCGCAGGCGTATTCTGCAAAATCTGCCGCTTCGAAATATATGTACATTTTGACCGACTGAATTTGAAAATGTCATTAACCCATTTTAACCAATTTTTAATGGAACCTCGTCCCAGGTGCACGTTCGCATATTTGCACAGGTTTTGCCTATGACTGGAGCACGGCTTTGCCTGTAGACTAGGTTCACTATCTATGGGAGGTACTACTAAAAATCAAAACAAACCCTGCGAGCCATTCGCTTTAATGTTGGTTCGCACACGGGCAGGGCACCTCATGGAAGTGGTGCGTAGGTCTGGGTCAAGACCGGGACATGTTGAGATATTACGAGGAAACTTGGGCACATACAGGGTTGTTCCAAGGGATGACTGGCAGGACTGGACGATTTGTAGCATGACGATGTGCCCAAATGAGATGTGACTTAAACATTGAATGACACATGTCAGGAATGTGAACACCCGTCCAGTAATACAGGGCCCGGTTGCACAAAAGTTAAAAAGATAAAAGTCTGTTAATTTAACTTTTCCTGTTACAATTCCTAACTTGGTGTTAATTTACAAAACATACATTTTGGGATACGTTAACGCCAACATGGCCAAGATAAACTAACAGCGATTTTTAACTTTTGTGCAACCGGCCCCTGGATAATATTTTGTGTCATATGTAGGAGGAAACCTTCGATTGAAAGACAAATTATTCTCACCACCTACATGTAAACCCACGCTTATCGTACAATCTAAGACTGACGCCCCAATATTTCACGTGTATTTGTATATCTTGTTATGTCCCGACTTTAGCCTGAATGAAGGAGAGCGTGCAGTCATGGCAGTGACATAAAACCGCAGCCATCCTGACAGTATGGAAATGGCCATCTCAAGCTATGCCAACTCATGTTCATCTCTTGGATGGGGTCTTTTACTTGCTCTTGCACAAGATACAGGCACCACGGCTTACTGGACGTGAATTCACATAGCCCGGGATGATTAATCCCGTATGAACCGGAAATCGACCCCACCCCCTCCTCGACAAAACCTTTCAGTTATTTTTCGTTTCTTCTTCAAATGACCACTATTCTACACCCCCCGTCACCCACTTGAGGCAAGTAAAATCATGTCACCGTATATTCATTATAAAGATTGATATCTTATAAGTCATGCTCGTGGCATAAACTCGCAGTCCTATTTCGTGACCAGCTCACACTTGAAAAACAATGAAGACGTTCAAAGTACAAGTGGAAAAACTCTTGTAACCCTGCGGTAAACACGAACAAAAGTTTTGAAAATTTCAACTGAACGCCAGATATACTCTAGTTTCGTTCTTCTAAGGTTACTTCACATATTCATGCTGTAGGTTTAGGCCTAGCCCACAATATAGACCATACAAAGAATTTATTGATTCTTTTCAACATAACTGACCAATGAGTGAGTCTTCAATAGCCCTTTCCCTCCTCGCCTGTCAGTCACATTGAACAGTTCTTTGTTTTGCCATGCATATTCAATAAGGGAGGCGGTCATATGGGTGTTCAGTAAAGTAACCTTAGAAGAACGAAACTAGAGTATGTCTTTTTTGATAACCTTTCAGTCGGGTCACTTGTAACGTTGACTATCTCGGTGAACCACTTGAATGGTTCTTTGATATTTTCTATCTTTGACGACACTGACCTCTATAAATCATTGCGTTGAGGGTTTTGTTTTCTTGCCAGGGCTGATTTGGGGTCATCCCGGGGGGATCATTCAAGTTATTATTATACACGCAGCTAGTGGGAGGCGGTTGTCAGCCTTGCGTATGGACAGCGTACGGGGGGGGGGCATCTGTTGTGTTTATGCAATTTTGCAGACGCAATTTTATAAATTGATAGGCCCCAAAATGTCATCTACAAAGTATATTCTCAAAAAAAACATTGTGGTTTTTAAGAAAATCGCAGCAAATGGCATTTTTAGGAGCCACTTCAGAAAATAAATGTAGCAAATTGCTGCAAACGCTAATGCTGGCTGGAGCCCTGTATATATCATTTATAGCCCCAAATACAAGGAAACAGGCTTTACGACGTTACCATCATCTTTGAATTACCCTCGTCTTTTGAGGAGTTACCACGGTCCCAGAAATAGGCCAGCAGCAGAGACCAAAAAAGTGCTCTAGAAAAGGGAGATACCCCTACCGGGGGTATAACAAGTTGAAATTGGTGTCAAAATGTAGCTTTTCATCTCTAGTTTTCAGAAATGATGTTGTACTTTGGAAAAGTTGTGCACAACATGGTCATTTAACCCCTTCTTTGCCAAAACACCCCTTAAAATCTGACCCTTATAGGCCTTTACATTATTTAATCCTGAGGCCATGCATCAAGTCTAAACTTCATATGCTGCTGTTGTTTTGCTGTCAGCAGTAGCATATAGATGCAATCCAAACCAATTTTAGTCGGCAAACACACTGTTTGGGGGGTCTGGAACCCCCCCAAAAAAACAAAATTCGGCCCTTTTTAGCAAATTTTTTCGGCACTTTCTCCTACTGGTTCCATGCAAGGCGGTATAACAACTGGAAACTTGCTTGAAAATAACCGTCTTGAAGTCCTCTTTCCAAAAATATATGATTTGTTTGAATAGATATATGGCTTCAAAAGGTCAGATTAACCCCATTTTTGCCGAAACACCCAAAAAATCTAACGTTGGGTGAGCTTTCAATTATTTCATCCTGTGGATATGAAATCACGTTTAGACTACATATGCTTCAGGTTTTTTGTTGTCAGCAATATGTAAATGCAATTGAAACCAATTTTAGTGGGTACATACTATGTGTGTCTGGGGGGGGGGGGGTCCGTGACCCCCTCCCAAAAAGAAAATTTTGACCTTTTTTACTTTTTTTGTACTTTCTCGTTGTGATTTCATGCAAGGTGGAGGACGTCTGGCAAGTAAGTTGTGTTGGTCTTCCGAAGGTTCTTGCAGCATTTTATAAGAATTGTACATTTGTAAATACATGTATAGTATGGCTGGAAGTAGGCCTATCAGGTCGATTAGAGAAACATGTGGCATTGGCCTGATCATTTTCAACACTAATGTTGGAAATGTCTCCCACAGAATTGTACATGTTGTAGAAAGATAGATGGCAGCACTTAATGGGCACATTGTCTTCTTTAGAATCCCCTCATCATTTCAACAGTTTCAATATCAAATATGTCTCTTCTAATGCACTTTGAAGGTGCTCACTTGGGAATGTGAAGGTAAAAATTATCCCCTGACCCACAGTGTTCATGTCTACATAGCAAAAACTGGTTGGGATGGTGTTGGAAAAAGTGATTCCCAATGACCCCCCCCCCTCATTGAAATGTCAGAGGAAGTATATGGAATGCTAATTCCACAAAAATCTAAGATTTGACATCTCCCAGACCACTGTATATTTTTGTCATTGATTTATTCAAAAACATTTCATAGGCTTTAACGAAGAATGGAAGAAGATTTTGAACCTCCAAGGAAGAAACTTAAAACCAGTAATTGCATCATATGTGATCGGCCACTTTCTGAGGAAGCTGCAACCAAGAATCCGACACAAGATGGTATCTGCACAGTTTTGAATGCAGCACGGATAAGGAAAGATGCAGTTTATGAAAGACTTTCTCCTCTTCAAGAAGAAATCTCTGCTGGTACATGTAACGTAAAAATAGCATACCACAGGCGTTGCAGAGCATCATATACAGCGAAGCGCAATGTACAACTTGTTGCAAGTCGAGAACCTTCGGAGCCATCCCCATCTACAAGCCAGAATCAAAATGCCACTATGGGAACAAGACTTCGAAGATCAGAAACTGCTGTCTTTAATATCAGAACGCAATGTTTTGTGTGTGGTAAGTCCTACAAACGCAATGAAAAACTTACTCCTATATCAACTGGTGCTGGTAGATCCACACGTGAAAACGTGCTCAGTGCAGCTGTGGAACGTCACGACGAGGAGATGAGGATCAGGATGTTGGCATATACTGACCTTTTTGCATTCGATGCTAGTTACCATCGGTCTTGCTATGCGGCTTACATAAGTCGACGCAATATTCAGGCAGCAAGGACAAGGGCCGAACAAGAACAATTAGAGACACCATTTGAAAAGGGTTTCCGTCAATTCTGTGATGAACTGGAGAATGCCATTTTTTCCAATGAAAAGTCTGTGCTACTGCTTTCTGAAATGAACTCGAGATTTGTTGAGATTTTGCAAACTCTTGGTGTATCAGACTCAGAGTCCTACAGATCGTGGAAATTGAAAGATAAATTGATGAGTTATTTTGGTGACAGATTATTTTTCATACCCCAGTCTGGTAAATCTGACCTGATGTGTTCTCAGGAACTCACTCTGGGAGATGCCATAAAACGAGTTAACAACCTGCAACTCGAGAAATCAGAAGATGGTAGCATTGATTTTGTAAACAACGAGTCCGTTCTGAATGATTCTGCAATACTGCACAGAGCTGCAGGTGTTGTTCGCTCTTCTATAGCCAATGTATCATTCATTTCTGATTGCTACCCCTCTAGTGGAGAAATAGGAATTGCAAATTGTTCATCATTTGTTCCCACACCACTCATTGACTTTATATCTTGGTGTACCTCACAGAGAGCATTTGAAAGTGCAATGAGCTTTACTGGTGATTGTGATTCAGAAAATCTATTGGAGGTCTTGGCAATCTGTCACCACATTATTGGTCTGAGTCATAACATTGCCACCCCTATCAGTTTTGGTCTTGGTATCCAAATGCACCACAAATTTGGAAGTCGTCAATTGATAGAAGGGTTACATGAACTCGGCTATTCCATTTCATACGATGAGGTCAGGCGTTTCCTCACGTCGGTGGCAGAGAACGACCAACAACATGAGAGCACTTACATTCCACGTGGAATCGTTGAGTTCAAAGCAGAGGACAAGAATACGATAGTAGACGCAGCCATTGATAACTTCGATCAGAATGAAGAAACACTTGATGGCAAATCAACACTCATGCTATGGCAGCCGTACTCTATCAGAGAACTCTGAGCGCAGATGTCATGCCGGGTGTCCCAAGGTCCAAGAACAGGGTTTTGGATGTTTCAAAATGCACAGATATCGAACTGTCTGTCTTCAACAAACCCCACCAACGAGCTGAACCACAGCGCACTACAGACAACTCTGTTTTCAAAATGCACAGATATCGAACTGTCTGTCTTCAACAAACCCCACCAACGAGCTGAACCACAGCGCACTACAGACAACTCTGTTTTTAGTGTCAGTAAAACAGATTCCTACAAACAAGGAGAGCTTCGAGATTTGGTGTGGAAAATCTGTCGAAATATTGATGGAATGGACGCTTTTCCGGCATGGTCAGGATTCAATGCATTGGTCACCGAATCTGAAATTCCACTTGCCATTGTAAGATAATTGCCCTTCATCCAAGCACCTCCATCAGACTTCAATACAGTATACACAGCAATATTACAGTTGATTTCTATTGCTATGTCACGCGGCCAGTCCCATATTTTGATCACAGCAGACCTTGCAATTTACAGTAAATACTCTGGGCAAAACAAGATTTGCAAGACCAAGTTACAATGAGGCTTTGTGGGATGCATCTCATCATGACCTTCCTTGCCAGCGTTGGAAAGTTGTACGGAGATGGCGGCCTTCTTGATATCCTCACGTCATCAGGTGTCTATGCCCCTGCCACTGCTCAGCTGATGATGCAAGGCAAACACTATGCAAGAGGTATTCGGGGAGTCAATGTTGCCCATGAAGCAATGACGCACCTATTCTTGTCGGCTGCAGGATCGTTTGCCAAAAAGAATGGTTTGCCTTGGATTGATGATGAAGCGAACACTCTTGCTGTTAAGCTTCATGATAGCATTCAGATGAGTGATGAAACCAGTTGTTCTTCAATTTGCCAACAATTAGAGAACAGGATCTCAAGACTGACAGACACTCTCGAACAGTTCCGGTCCATTGGTAATAAGCAGTCATCCACTTTCAAGTACTGGGACAGTTTCCTCAAGGCTGGCGATGTTCTCCTACGCCTTGTCAGGGCAGACAAAGAGGCAGACTTCGAACTTCACCTTGATGCAGTGATGGAAACTGTTCCGTATTTCATTTTGGCTGACAGAACAAACTACACCCGGTATACGCCTGTATACGTCTCGGAGATGCGACAGCTCGAAAGTAGGCAACCGCAAATGCAAAGTTTTATGGCCGGAGGAGGTTTTGTTGTTCGGCGCTCCAAAAAGATGAAATTCAACAGTGTGCCCACTGACCAAGCCCTAGAACAGACCATCAACAGGGAGGCAAAGGGTAGTGGTGGCGTCATTGGCTTCACCCTCCGAAAAACAGCACTCATGCGTTGGTTGCTAACACGACATGTGTCAGGAGAGTACTCAGATGCCTTTCAGCAACTCTACGACAACGCAGCTCATGTGCGGCTACACAGTGAACTTGGCCAAGCAAGAATATCAAGAGACAAGGCAGATGTCACTTCCGTCAAGAACTACATCACAGATCATTGCCAGGATCCTTTTGATTTAGGCAGCATCCCCAACGAGCTGGTTAACATCACAACTGGGCAAATCGCTACTGAAACCATTACAGAATCACTGACCTCAATCAACTGCTGGTGGATGGGCAGACAAAGAGTTTTTGGGATACAATTCCCAAATCTGGTGTGGTGACTTTTGCAAGTATGAAGAAGGCATTGTCATTTGATAAAGAGAGGAAAATGGTCCTGGACCCAGAGGTACTCTTCCGTCGCCTTTTATCAGTTGCGAAATTACATACAGACGGCTGTCGACCTTTGTTAAAGGAGATGAGCTACCGATGTGACCTAGATTATTTCACGTAACGTGAAATCGTAAAATGTTTTTGCGCCAAAGAGAAACCCACTCGCAACCAATCACAAGCCTTGATCGCAGACAATGACGTCGACACCATCGTAGTAACGAGCCTTTATGGATCGAACGTCTGCGACGTCGCCTCCAAATAATATAGGTCAATCGGTGGTCTTTAACCGATATGGATATCAGAGAGATATATAGGGCCGTATTCTAGAAGCTTCCTTAATTGTAAGGTCGACCTTAATCTATTGTATTCTACCCTGCAAACAATAGCTAAAGGTCGACCATACACTTAAGGAAGCTTCTAGAATACGGCCCTTAGGATGTTTTAAAAAACATCTCCGACACTATACGCAAAGTGGATGTCCACATTAACTCAAGGGAGTAGGCGCTGATATTAATAATGATCCACCTGTACTTTCCCACTTAATTCTGACCCATCCAGTCGCCCCATCCCACCCTCATCTACTTTTAGCTCACAACACATCCGCTGCCGAATCCATCCAATTGACCAGTCAGCTTTCGGACTAGTGGACCATCGATTTAGTGGACTTTCGGACTACTGAACCTTCGGACTAGTGGACCTTCGGACTAGTGAACCTTCGGACCAGTGAACCTTAATTTTCGGACTACTGAACCTTCGGACTAGTGGACCTTCGGACTAGTGAACTTGCGGACTACTGAACCTTCGGACTAGTGAACCCTTCTCGGCAAAGGGTAGTGGTGGTGTCATTGGCTTCACCCTCCGAAAAACAGCACTCATGCGTTGGTTGCTAACACGACATGTGTCAGGAGAGTACTCAGATGCCTTTCAGCAACTCTACGACAACGCAGCTCATGTGCGGCTACACAGTGAACTTGGCCAAGCAAGAATATCAGGAGACAAGGCAGATGTCACTTCCGTCAAGAACTACATCACAGATCACTGCCAGGATCCTTTTGATTTAGGCAGCATCCCCAACGAGCTGGTTAACATCACAACTGGGCAAATCGCTACTGAAACCATTACAGAATCACTGACCTCAATCAACTGCTGGTGGATGGGCAGACAAAGAGTTTTTGGGATACAATTCCCAAATCTGGTGTGGTGACTTTTGCAAGTGGGTCATTCCATGTCAACTCACTCACTTTTTACGGTGGCCGTCTCCGATTTCCATTATTTTTGGTATGCTGGGGGGTCCTCCAGAGAAACTCACAAATACCAATTTTCAGCTCCTTCTGACCTCTTAACGCGGAGATAGAGTACTTCAAAGATTTGACTGATTTTAATGGCGAAGTGGACCCTGAATGACAAAACTGGTGATAACTCAATCAGTTCTTGACTGATTCTTACAAAATTGGTACCAATAGATGGAGGAGAAAATTCTCTTTCTGTTGATATGTAAATCAATGACCTTCCTTGATGTTTGACCTCTCAAGGTCATTTGACGTGACCTTGACCTTTGACCTACTTTTACAGGAATTACCACACCTTTAATTTTTTTGAAATTTTGTGTACAGGTAGACTGACATCTAGTTAAGATGTTTGCAAAATTTGATTTTGGACAAATTGATTTCTTCACGTAGAATTCGATAAAAGACCTCTTGTATACAGGGTGAATCATAGAAAACTGAAAGTTTTATTTTAATTGCCAGGGAAAATACTGATTTTTTCCCAAGCATTCTGGGTTCACATAATCATGGTGTCTTTCCAAGTGAGTGAGCAATAGATGAAATAAAACAATAAGATCTGGTGGTCCTTGGGCAATGCATATTATAGTGCATTGAGTTCAAAAAAGGTCTGTAGAGCACGTAAGTTTAAAGATTGCGTACATGTACTGTACATCTAGGTACTTGAACTAAAAATGAGAGCGTTTTACTCAGATTCATTAGTGTTAAGGCCCGTCTACACGATCATACATTTGTTCAAAACATCATCATACATTTGTATGATGATGTTCATGGACAAATGTATGATCGTGTGGACTGTTTTCCCTTGTTCACATTTTTAGCTGCATGTTTCATCTTGCCAACAAAGGCACAACATCCCAAAAAATTGTATGATGATGTTCATGGAAAAATGTATGATCGTGTGGACGGTTTTCCCAACAAACCTGAACAGCATCCAACATTATCCTTTCTCCATCATACTTCATCATACAAATGTCCATGAATGTTGGACTGTACATAGAAATCCACAACAAACTTGTACATCATCATACAAGTTTATGATGCTGTTTTGAACAATGTATGATGAAATATGATGATGCGACGAGCAAGAGAATGAGCAAGAGAATGAGCATGCGACGAGCAAGAGAATTGCAAACGCCCTGCAAACACCTCAAACGAAGGCTGAGAACATGATAGACCTCACGACACCAGGAGGGCGCCACCTTATTTGCCTTCAGGCAACAGAGCTGTCAACATCTCCGGATACCTCTTACACTACTCAAAGAAAAAAAATGTAGTCGTTTAGACGGGATTCGAACCGTCGACCTTCTGATTTGTAATCCACCACTCTATCCACTCGGCCGACGAGCCAACTGTCAGGAGCAGTCAGGAACTGTCATTTTTGTGTTTGTCATAGACGTAGACCTTCGACATATGTGATAATACTATGAATAAGAGAAAACATGAGACGCCTTCCAACAAGTTCGGTGGCCGAATGGGGAAGACCGTGGAACAGAGATAACAAGGCGTGGGTTCGATTCCCAGCTGGTTCTAAATTTTTTTCTTTCAAAAAAGTGTTCAGCAGGAACTCAGAGGATGTTGACACCTCGAAAGCTCTAAGCCAAATAAGGTGGCGCCCTCCTGGCGTCGTGGGGTATATCATGTTCTGAGCCTTCGTTAGAGGCGTTTACAGGGCGTTTGCAATTCTCTTGCTCGTCGCATGGGGGCTTTTTGTTCGTTCACGTCGGCTTTAAGACAATGTTGGACCTGAAGAAGGTATTCTATTTTCCAGATGGTGCATCCGCACAATATAAATTATATGAATGGGTGAAAGAAAATCTTACTGGTGTGACCACTTTGTTCTGCTCCAAGGACGATATTTCAAAGCACGAAGCGATACTGAAAGCAAGACTTGAACAATTAGTTACTATCAGTGGAACACAGAAACTCCATGCATTTTACTCGGTGAAGGGAACGGCAGTTAGGCCTACTAGTAAACGTTATTCTAATTCAGGAGAATCTCGAAGAGTAACTGTAGTTAGGGCCTAGACTTTAAATTCATGAAGGCCCACGTTCAGTATTGGATGTTGAACTCTATTTTCTACTTTTCAGAAGACCTATGGGCAGGCGTGGACAAAATGTTTTAACACGAATGAATCTGAGTAAAAAGCTCTCATTTTGAGTACAAATACCTAGATGTATACACAGTGCTTAAACTTACGTAATCTACAGAAGAGACCTTTTGGATTGAATGCACTATAATTATGCTTTGCACAAAAGGCCCACCAGATCGTATTGTTTTATTTCATCTATTGCTAACTCACTAGGAACGACATCATGATTATGTAAAACCCAGGATTCTTGGGAAAAAAAATCAGTATTTTCCCTGGCAATTAAAATAAAACTTTCAGTTTTCTATGATTCGCCCTGTATACAAGAGGTCTTTTATCGAATTCCACAAGAAGAAATCAATTCTCCAAAATCAAATTTTGCAAACATCTTAACTAGATGTCAGTCTACCTGTACACAAAATTTCAAAAAAATTAAAGGTGTGGTAATTCCTGAAAAAGTAGGTCAAAGGTCAAGGTCACGTCAAATGACCTTGAGAGGTCAAACATCAAGGAAGGTCATAGAGTTACATATCAACGGAAAGAAATTTTCTCCTCCATCCATTGGTACCAATTTTGTAAGAATCGGTCAAGAACTGATTGAGTTATCACCAGTTTTGTCATTCAGGGTCCACTTCGCCATTAAAATCAGTCAAATCTTTGAAGTACTCTATCTCCGCGTTAAGAGGTCAGAAGGAGCTGAAAATTGGTATTTGTGAGTTTCTCTGGAGGACCCCCCAGCATACCAAAAATAATGGAAATCGGAGAGGGTCGCCGTAAAAAGTGAGTGAGTTGGCATGGAATGACCCAAGTATGAAGAAGGCATTGTCATTTGATAAAGAGAGGAAAATGGTCCTGGACCCAGAGGTACTCTTCCGTCGCCTTTTATCAGTTGCGAAACACCGGGAAATTGAGATCAGAATGGTTCTTTCATACGAATTGACAGCAGTTCCACCCGCATTATTTCATGACGATGGGACGATGAGAAAAGCCACAAAATCAGACGTCGCTGAAAAGTTGCAGGAAAATTGTCCACGGGAAACTGAATTGAAGTCGACTGTCCATACACCAACAGCATACATCATCGACGGCATGAGCTTTGTCCAAGTTGCAAATGAATCACAGTTCAAAACGTTCGATGATCTCGGTGAAATTGTCCTCAAGAAATTGATTCGGCTGTACAGAAATCCTGACCTAGATATTGAGGATTTGGCCCTGATATTTGATCGTTATGATGTCAGCTCAACTATCAAAGGTAGTGAACGTCAGCGGCGTGGTGACATGGGTGCTGATTCCCATAAGATTATTGGAAACAGACCAGTCCCAAACTACAGGCAATTTCTTAGGTCAGGACAGAACAAAGCAGCCCTGATTTATTTCTTAAGCCAATATCTCGAGGCGAATGCACCGCAGAAAATCCCTGAAGAAAAAAGACTGGTTATTGCTGGAGGCTATCCCAACCGAGAAGTGGTGAGAGAGCTGACTGATCACGGAGTCAGGGATTTGGAGGAATTGTATTCAACCCACGATGAGGCAGATACCAGAATGATTTTGCATGCGACGCATTTGTCTTCTTTACCTCGCACTGTTGTCCGATGTGATGATACCGATGTTCTGGTATTACTGCTTTATTACCAAAGTCGAGGAGCTTTGAGCAATGATGTTTACATGCATGCTGGTCACTCAGGGAAATTCGTCACTCGTGAAAGATTTATTCCAGCTTCACAAATCGCGAAAGAAATTGGAACGTTACTGTGTTCCATCCTGCCTGCAGCTCATGCACTCACAGGCTGTGATTCGACCAGTGGGTTTTTTAAGCTTGTTAAGCGCACTGCCTACACCACTCTCCAAAAATATCAGAAAGATCTGGTTGGATTGACTGAATTTCACTGTCCTGATCGTGACTGGGGATTTGATGCTGCGAAGGAGTTTGTTCTTCGAATGTATGGCAAAGGACGCAAGGGAAAATCATTCGACAACTTTGATGAACTTCGATTCAAGTTAGCATCCTCAACTGACAAGCCAGTATCATCACTTCCACCCACAGATGATGCATTCAGGCAACATGCTCTCAGGGCAAAATTCCAAACTATGGTATGGTGCAATAGCCATGTCGCAAAGCCAAGTGAAAGGGATCCCACTGAGTATGGTTGGGTCAAGACAGGCGAAAGCTTGCAGTGTATGAGAAATGAGAAGGATTCCGCTCCGAAGGAACTACGTGACCTGACCCATCTGTATTGCAAAGACACAGACTGTAAGGATGGCCGAAAATGTCCTTGTATCTTAGCTGGTTTGAACTGCATCGAAATGTGCAAATGCAATGAGTGTCCAAACACCATAACCTTAGCACAGGATGATGGGGATGGGGATGGGGATGGGGGTGATGATTAAAGAACAGAAGACATAATATTGTCATTTCAACCTCAGATCTCGTGATATCAGTTTCAATCAATCTTGACATGTTGGTTCAATAATAAATCGTTGAAACAATTTCTGGAACAACACCTTCATTAAAAACATGCATAGGTACTGTCTGGAAGGAACACAAGTTGTTCATTTTAAAATTCAATTTAAAAAGTGTCAGATATCCTGTTTAGGAGGGCTCTCAAATAACAAAGAATTTTGTTCAATACCGAACTTTCAATGTTTCCGGAATTTGCGAAATTTTGGAGATTACGACTTTCTCTTATTGTATTATTTCCGCAATAAAGGAGTTAAAATCAATATTTTGTAAGCTTTATTTTATTTTCAGAAAGAGGACATCCTCATAGTCGTTTTAAAACAAGTTTCAAGTTTTTGTACTTCTTTGCGTCGTGGAATCAGTAGGAGAAAGTACAAAAAATGCAAAAAGGGCCGAATTTTCATTTTGAAGGGTCACAGACCCCCCAACACAGTATGTACCCACTAAAATTAGTTTCAATAGCATTTACATATTGCTGACAACAAAAAACCTGAAGCATATGTAGTCTAAACGTGATTTCATATATCCACAGGATAAAATAATTGAAAGCTCACCCAACGTTAGATTTTATGGGTGTTTCGGCAAAAAAGGGGTTAATCTGACCTTTTGAAGCCATATATCTATTCAAATCATATATTTTTGGAAAGAGGACATCAAGACGGTTATTTTCAAGCAAGTTTCCAGTTGTTATACCGCCTTGCATGGAACCAGTAGGAGAAAGTACCGAAAAAAATTGCTAAAAAGGGACGAATTTTGTTTTTTGGGGGGGTTCCAGACCCCCCAAACAGTGTGTTTGCCGACTAAAATTGGTTTGGATTGCATCTATATGCTACTGACAACAAAACGACAGCAGCATATGAAGTTTAGACTTGATGTATGGCCTCAGGATTAAATAATGTAAAGGCCTATAAGGGTCAGATTTTAAGGGGTGTTTTGGCAAATAAGGGGTTAAATGACCATGTTGTGCACAACTTTTCCAAAGTACAACATCATTTCTGAAAACTAGAGATAAAAAGCTACATTTTAATACCAATTTCAACTTGTTATACCTCCGGTAGGGGTATGGTGTCTTTTTTCAGCCTCCTGCTGCTGGCCTAAAAGGAATTACCCTCGTCACGCATGAAAATTCAGCTGGAATTACCCTCGTCTTCGCGTCCTACCAATTAGCTAGGCCTAGTGCCGTCCCAGGCATTAATCAGATACCCCTGACAGATGTTGTGCCCTGCAGTGTCTAGGCCTACGTCAGGTTCGGGGCTTCATTTTGCAGTGTGGTGACCTCCGGAGGTGACCTTCCGAACTACGGGAAGTAGGCGATCTCCGCAGGTTTGGCCGCGCTGTGTGGGGAGCCTTTCATGCCAATCCCAAACTATTGATGTTACAATGCTAAGATGAAAAGAAGGCCCCAGGACGATCGAATCCGGTGTAACGTGCCACGGTGTTCCCGTCTCTAAATGCTTCCCTTCTGTTTGGGAAACGCTATGAAACGAGATACATGTAGACATCATTAATTTTGCCTTTGTTCTGCTATTGCAAAAATAGCGGTCTCCTGTCTGTTGTATGGAAACACTGAGAAATACAGTAAGGAACACCAGAAAACGTTACACATTCTCCTGTCTCAATAGACTATAGTCGACCATAATGAATATGAACTGAACGTTTAATTTAAAACCTATTGATTTTGGTTCTAAAATCCTCAAATAGCCTAGAGCTCCCCTTTACTACTTTAGCGTCAGGAAGTCTGGCGTAATCCCCCTTTTCTCCCCTCAGTAGGCCTTTATTTTTTTCCAGTTCGGTGTGAATGTGTTGGGCCGTCTGGTTTAGGCCCTTTTCCTTCCCCTATTCTTTTCATTGGTCAGTGATCTGCATTTGCCGCTCTTCTTGTCTTTCTTTCTATCTATTCACCTCATTCTGACGCAATACTGTGTTTATTTTGTCGGTACTATTCTATAGCTGCATTCCTCTTCATTCCATGTCATGGTCATACATTATCTTCATGGGCTTGTTGTACTTGACTCGATGACGCGAAGACTCGATGGCGCGATGACTCGATGACCGCCAAAATTATTCAATGAAATTCAGCCGGTTATTTTCTAAGAAGTGGTATGGATCAACGGCGAAAGTGGAGCGACGTAGTGTCCCCAGCTACCCATCCTCCCACAGCAGGAGTTTTTACCTCGCTCCTCTTCATCCGCTCACACAAACCCCTGCTGAAATACAACAGCCAGTGAATCTGATGTGGCTGTTCCATACTCCAGTTGCACTCCCTGTATTTTAAGGATGACTGGAGAAGTACTAATTTCGTGGTTTTACCGAGTTTGATTTTAAAGTTTTATCCTTTACAAATCACTTACATCTTTCCAAAATTGACTGAATTTTATCACAAAGGTTCTTCCTGTGTATAGGAAAGATTCTTATTATTTTTGATTGTTATTATGAGTCATGATTATTTTAATATTGACACCCTGAAAATGCTGCATTCTGATTGGGCAATGGTTTTCTGACCGCCTCTGCTTGCCTGGGAGGCCCAATTTCAGCAGGGCTTTGTCTGGAGTGTATGAAGAGGAACGAGACCAAAGCCCTGCTGTGGGAGGATGCCAGCTACCAAGAAGTGTAGTGAGGTTGATATTCAGCGTAAATCATGAAATGAAGGGTAGCCTCGAACTAGGCCTATAGCTCCAAAGTCCTTGAGAATTTACTATGGGTCCCTTTTGAAAAGTTGTTGGAATTGGTCTTGACTCCCTATTGCACACCCCGGAGGGGGTATAGCGGTAATTTTCGCCGAATTGGTAGATGTCGTCCTGGGTAACCCTAAAGTTTACCCAGGACCAACCTGGGTAACCCTAAAAGTTACCCAGGACGATCCTGGGTAAACTTTAGTGTACTAAAGTTTACCCAGTTTGAAATTCGTGCGATACAGGTGTCCATGCCTCCACAGCGCCGCTGGCAATTTCCCGCGCCAGTGCATATAAGTTCATCCCGAACTAGCCACTGCAGTTTGACGTCACGTTTACCCCTTCAAACAGTTCGTATTTTCTTTCCACGAACTTAACCAGTTTCTTTTTGATTTCTCGACCTTTAGATGTGAACTAACCGTCCCTCTAAGGTGCGATCGAATTCAAATACATCTGCAAATCCTCCGCAGCTACACGAGTGACGTTATCAGCTGCCATTTTTGCCGATTTGATGGATTTCGTTCACTGATGTATGACTAAGTGCCGTTTTCAAAATCCTCGACCGCAGGTGTAAAAGTACGAGAATTTCAAACTGGGTAAACACTTTAGTACACTAAAGTTTACCCAGGATCGTCCTGGGTAACTTTTAGGGTTACCCAGGTTGGTCCTGGGTAAACTTTAGGGTTACCCAGGACGACATCTACCGATTCGGCGTAATTTTCAGCCCTTTTGAGCAATGATCCTACTGCATGTTCTATGCCGGAAGTTTCCCAATGTGTCAGAGCTGCCACGCAAAAAGTAAATTCATGAAAATGACGAAATGCACCCGGGTTGTTGATGTACTTTATGACGTCATCAGTTTTGTGGTCACTCATGACGTTTTTCCACTCCTTTACTCCCCAAATGTCGGAACCCCTACCTTCCTTTGATGTCTGGGGGTGATTCCAAACATGCTCAAGTTGTGTACTTAGCACCTCAAGTGTTATAATCCCCGTTAGTGGGTCTCTGCCTGACTAACAGTAAAGCTTTAAGGAGTTGTCTGAACGAATCGAAACTATTTCCAATGGTAATCCTGGGATTTGGTACATCAAAGGGGCTGAGCGGTTAAGAAGGGATGTTACAAAATTGGTCAAACTCGGAAACTACTAAAGCTATCGACACCAAAATCACTAGGCGGGTATCTTATATCACGTAATTAATAAATCTGATCAAGAGAAAACAAAAAAATAAGCATGACCTAATTAATGAAACAATGCCAGATATGCTACCCCTAGAAACCTGAGAAATAATCAGAGTTTGGGGCTAGAACTTAACATATGTATAAATCCAATCATTTGGGAAATGTCTAGCATGACAGAGTGTTCTTTGTTTCATTTGATTAGCAGAAAATGTAACAAAAAGATCACTGATTTTTGATTATTAAATGGGTGAACACCAAAGAGAGAACAGCCCATTACAATGGTGGAAAAGGGTTATCCAAGTCTATTGTTGGTGTGACTCTGTCAAAATGCTGGTGGTAGTGGTTATTCTTACATGGCATTACGCAATGATTTGTGAGCCAATATATTGTATGGATAATTACAACTCTGGGGTCAAGTAGGGAGAAACTTCCCCATTCACTTCAGATTCACACAATAGTAACATGCAGTGCACTTGTGGCCGACTTTATTGTTATAGTTGGGATGGGAGAGTTCCATGTTCTGCTACACTTAGTGTTTAATAAATAATAATAATAATAATGTACAGTCTGTGGCGAAT
>NMRB01000189.1:350978-376918 GCA_002633025.1 Notospermus geniculatus | reverse complement strand
AGTGTTCAATAACAAACGGAAAGTGACAAGGGGTGGAGGGCATTTTGTAGGATGGGAAGCATGACTCAATCTGGGTTGAAGTTGATGTCCTCAATACAGAGGGTATCCTGCTGGCAGAGATGGGGTCAAATGATACATGCAAAAATGTTACATAAGAATGTTCTTACCTTAATCTTCAGTGTATTCCCAATTTATCCACTTTATCCTGCACGTTATCCAGGAAAACTTGAAACGGATTTTCATTTGAATGTCTCTATCGATGGTTATTGTGTATGAAAAGGTCATTTCCACAGATATTCTACAGTTCAATGAATTCCCAGGTCACATTCCTAATGAATTTGTCTGACATAATCCACGCTGAAAGTAGTCAAATGTATCTCTTCACTGAAGGTTAGGTGGCACAGAAAGGAATAACACATTTATAGTCAGTTCATTTCCCTGCGATGTCCAAGGGGAGGACTGAACTGGAAGATGTCCATCATCCAGCTTCCACCAAATGTTGTCATTTTTGACATAGAATTGATATCGGTCACTGGATTAGCTATCTCCTGTATGGCAAATCACAGCAACAACAGTCTGATTGTTTATCTGGTCCTCAAGTAATCTTGTCATGTTTTTTCGGCTGCTGTTGAGGTCAATGTGGCGATGGATTTCTATTACAATGACATGACCTTCGGAACAAATATGGATTCCTCTCCCCTGTCTTTCACAGAGGCGATTTCTAACAGGATGTGGACATCTCAGTTGTACGGAATCTAGTTCTTGAAAATGCTTTGTGTATAGATGTTGTATGCTTTCTGCTCGTTCTAAAGGGGCATTCAAATGTAAGATATAGCTGTCAGTGCCTACCATTTGGGTAGTGAGATGTCCAAGTGGGCATTCCATCTGAACAGGCCATGTTGTAAGAAAACCATCCTCTACATTCAAGTTGTCTAAAAGTGCCATCAGGAACTCACAGGCATCTTGGTACTGGTGCACAACAAAACCAGGTACAACACTGTTCAGTTTGTGAATAAGGTCCCAGGATACAAGAGCTGCCAATTTTCTGCCGAATTAATCAACTAGAGGCATCGCAGATGCCGTAGGCTTGCCCGTGTGGAATGTGTAATTAGGGCAAAGTTTACCTTCATAGGCAGAATGGGCAGAAGGTCATTCCATTGAACCACATAAGTATCCCCACTCGCAGGTGCGGCTGCCTGACCAAGACCACCAAATAACGTAGACTGCAGGGGCGTGGCTAGCATATTATGGCCTGGGGGATGATAGAGTCTGAAGAGCAAAGTTAGAGAGGGGTCTGGGGTCCCCCTCCAGAAAAAAATTGAAAATCTGCATGCATCTCAAAGGATGCATTTCCCCCACATCTGACACCATGTGACCAACTGTACTCAGCTCGAAGAGGGAAAACGACCTATTTAGAGGGAAAAACTATTTTGCCCCTTTTTGCTCGGGGGGGGGGGGATAGCCCCTGCCCGCCCCCCACCACCACCCACTAGCTATGCCCCTGATGTAGGCCTATGCCATGTACCACTGGGTTTGACCCCTTTCAGGCAGGTGAGCAAGGGCATGGTTCCCAGTTCAAGTAATTGACCTGGTGATCCCCAGGTACGTAGCAAGCGGGTAATGGGGATTTCCCAGATTAAAAAGACAAAACAATATTTTCCTCTAAAAAGGTCATTCCCCCTCTTCAAGTCAAAGTTATGTCAGATGGGGAAAAGTGCATCTGAGAGGATCTAGATTTTTAATTTTGTTCTGGGGAGGACCCCCAGCCCCGCCTCCCAGATCAATCAACTTTGCCCCAGGCCATAAAAGCTAGCTATGCCCCTGACGCCGTTTGCCATTCACTGTTCCATGCTGTCCTCGAAAGTGCAACATTGTCTCCAGTGAGGATGGCTAAACCACGGCCTGGACAGAATTGGTTCTGACACAAATGGTGCTGTCTGTGGTTTACCATGAAATTAAAAAAAAATTAAATTTCTTAGCGATATGCTGCTGATTCGAAGAAATGAGCCATTACCACTCCACTCAGGAAGCAAACGGCACCTAGACACCAGTCCCAATGGATAGCTAATTGTTCCTTCTGGTCTGGTTTTATCACTTTATGCCGTGTAAAAGGGTTTATCTCTTCGCAAACAGGTGAAATGCGTCGATATCGACGACGTTTTTCAGCACCCAGGTTTTACGACTATACTTAAGCATGGGGACAAAGTACTCGAAGATTCCTGGGGCGAGAGTGGTCGCGGTATTATTAATTATGATAATGTCCTCGCCAAGGCCACTATCCCACGCACGCGTGCAGCCGCTTTGCCGTCTTCGACGATGTTATATGGCGAACGCCGCTCAGAAGAATGCTCGGTTCCCCCTCCTTCGAAATAGGCTTGCCACGCATGCGCGGGCAAGCCTAAAAACAATCAAAACTTCAACACTTCTCACTATCACTGACAAATAATCATGGATTTATTATAAGAACAATAATGCAATCTACTGAAACCTGGGAAAATATCACAACTGAAATTCAATGTTTGCCAAAGAAACAGATTACAATTTGGTCACCTCACAAGTTTAAAACATGAATGTATCTTGTGGAAAATTAAAAATATGCTGATTTTGCAAAAAATGACATCCACAATTTTTTTCCAGATTACAGTAGCCTAGCAAATGTGTTATATTTTTCCACAAAATATGTTTCAAGTTGTTAATTTGTGGGGTGACCAAGTTGCAATGCTGTTTCTTTGGCAAAAATTAATTTCATGTGTGATATTTTTTCGGGTTTCAGTAGATTGCATTATTGTTCTTCCATGATATTTACAATACCACTGGAAAAGAACTGACTCCATCTTCTAGGCACACCACACTGGTTTACATCAATCCCACCGACACTGTGGACATCCGGAATTTGTTTCTTTGTGTTTGTCGGTACTTGTCCGTGATAGTGCAACAGGGCAATGGCGATGGTTTGGTTTGTGTAAGAATCTGAAATGCAAACAAGATAATTGTGATATTACAACAATAACAAGGGATTTACAGGTAGGCCTACTTCGCAATTGACACCGAGCCACAGTATGCACAGGAGAGTGTCCCAAAAAGAAAGCCGAAGCTGGGGGGTGGGGGGGGGATGACCTGTGTACAAGCAGGTCATATTCTGAACCTGGAGAGCCCAGACAGCATGGCTCGTTGTTGCTGCAAGAATACTGCAGGCGTTTTGATCCTCAACAATCTGGAAAAAAAATCATAACATGCAAACTCACCTTTGTCTTCTCAACCAGCTTCAACAGTCTTGACAAGGGTATTGATGTGTCAAGTGATGAATTAACCACACTTGCTTGAATACCAGGTCTTGCTTTGCCTGAAAGTAAAAGGGGGGAGTTTTGAACCTGAAGAGAATTTGCTTTTGTATGCCACATAGAAAAGGCTTATTTTAAGGCTTAAGTTTTGACCATTTCCCAATGTTTTATATTGCAACAACTATAAAAGCAAATTGATTACTTACACATGTGTACGGGTTGATGGATGCTCTGTTTTCACTGCATCAAATGCAGGAAGTACACCTTCAACAATTTTCTTCCCCAGAGTTGTGTTCCAACTTCATTGGCATTCGCTTGTTGCACTTAGCTTGATGCACCTCACATGAGAGATTATAGAAACTCAGGCAGTCTGATGGAATGGGCAATTTGCAACCAAACATATGAAAATTCACAAACCTCCTCTATAAAATGACCCAGCCCGACCAGTAGCCTGGTCAATCTGTTGTCGATGTATTTCCGTTCATGATGGACAACATCTGACAGTCATTATTATAGTTGAAGTTGTTTATTTTCTTTTTTGATTACAAAAACACATTCATCCACTTCAGCCAAGTTTCATTACCATATCATTTGCCATCCAGGTGACGTTGTCCGTACTCTCTCAGAACATGACAAATACATGTACCATGAACATAGTGTATATAACACTTGAGAGTTTCTCCATGCCATTTTGATAATTACATGTACCAGTATCTGAAATAGAAAAACAAAAAGAATGAGTTCTTTTACATGAACAAGCTTAGTATCCAATATTTTAAACATGCATTTTCCAAAATGCACTTGATGGAGATAGGAGAGAGTAGAAACTCAGGCATGATGGAATGGACAATTCACAACCAAACGTATGAAAATTCACAAACCTATAAAATGACCCAGCCCGACCAGAAGTCTTGTCAATCTGTTGTCGATGTCTTTCCGTTCAAGACGGACAACATCTGACAGTCATTATTACGGTTTCCGATCTGAAGATCGGAAACCATATAGTGTTTGGTCGTGGTGTCTGTCTGTGTGTGTGTGTGTGTCTGTCTGTCTGTTCAGTCTGTCACACCTGTAACTTTGTTCCTGCAAGAGCTACAGACCTGGAAATGTGACCTACCCCCGGGTTTCATGACCTGAGCTACAAGATGGAATGAAAATTTCCAGTCTCCGATACCTGGTTCATGGTGAAATTGACATATCAAAAGTTGAGATTTTGTCTGTCACACTTTTGTTTCTTGAATAACTTGTCTCCGACGCCAGGTAGAGCACTAGCAACAAGTTCCTTCCCTATGTTTATGGCCCTTGGCAAGATACTGGCATCAACAAATTTATTCTCCAGTGTCAGCATCATAATGATATTGATATATCAAATTTGATATTTTGACATATCGGGAGATCTGCCACAGTAAGTGACTTGAAACTGGTATCACAACATCATTGCTCATCCACGGATGTTATTGCAACTGAAATTTTCAGTTTGCACCTGCTCGGTCGCATGATATTTGCTGATATCGTGGTGAGATTTGATATTCAAATTTGATAACATGACATAAGTCAGAATCTGGTGATGGTAGAGACCTAAAACCTTCACCTACACCTAGGTTATCAAGGATGAGCTTTCAGATTACGCAATGACCTTGAAGGTCAGAGGTCAAGGTCAAGGTCAAACAGTTCTTAAGCGCAAATCTCCTCGGAATTTCAGGAAAAAACGAATTAGAAGCCTGAATTTACCATCCCCGATAGGTTTAATCAGGGATCCTGTCCCAGTTATGCAATACTTCTCAAGGTCAGAGGTCAAGGTCACAGCCAACCATCACAAATAACATGAGACAGAACCTGGTGATGGTGGAGGCCTAAAACCTTCACCTACACCTAGGTTATCAAGGATGAGCTTTCAGATTACACAATGACCTTGAAGGTCAGAAGGTCAAGGTCAAGGTCAAACAGTTCTAAAGTGCAAATCTACTCAGAATTTCAGGGGAAAACTAATTAGAAGCCTGCATTAACCATCCCCTATTTGTTTAATCAAGGATCCCTGTTCCAGTTACGCAATACTTCTCAGGGTCAGAGGTCAAGGTCACAGATAACTAGCTCTAGAGTAGTAAACTGATCATCGGAAACCATAGACATCGCTCCGATGTCCTGCTCTTGTTATAGTTGAAGTTGTTTATTTTCATTTTTTTTTGATTGCAAAAACATTCCGTCAGGCCTAGTCTGTTGTATCGGTATATCCCGGTAGGGTCTACAATATAGGGTAGGGGCCTAGGCCTAGCTAATAATAGGCCCTAACCAGGCCCAGCCTAAGACAATGAATCATCAAGTCAACATGACATGCCATGGATGGTCAACACCAATAGGCCTTATCGCACCTAGCACGTGTGAAGCCAGCCAGGCGGAAAGGGCCCAAACATCAGCGCCGTCGTAGTACTGTAACGAGCTACTACCAGTGAGCAGCCTCCTGTTAAGGTTTTTCTAAGGGATTCGAGACAGACCCCGGTCCGCGACTCATTATGACAAAGATGAAAATTCTCTAATTACCTTTATTAATATCAATACCATAATCACTTCACAAACCAACTTCCTGCAACCAAAAGTGCGCTGCCACCACTAACAGTCAATCAGAGAGGGATTATCTTTTGAACCCAACTAACTGCAGGCCGGTCCCAAGGCCGATGTGAAACACAGGGTGGCCAAACACCAGGGACCAACAACTGACCCACACACTGCATAGCACTGCCAATAGGCGCTATGAAACGGAGGCCAATGCCAACAAAATGACAGGGTGGCCTAAACAAGCCAGGGTCAATGCCAACAAGATGGGAGGGGACCCTAATTACACGGCAACACATAATACACCACAACCCCACAACGCGGTCCCTCTCTGACCACTGTCAGTGGCAACCACGCCCAATTGGACAGGAAGAGTCTACATTATGCACTCCAAACTCAGCAAAACCACATGGCTGTGATCAATCTGCATGGACAGGGCAGGGCGGCAACTCACACTCTACTCTTTCCCCATAGTGAGCAACTCGCTCACCAGACAAATTGGACAAACTAAATCGAACTAAAAATCTGGAGAACCTTCCCCTCTGCTGTGCACATCTGGGAGACCCCAGACCAGGCTTAGCGCCCCTTTTATACCACCAACAACAAATTTACTCCCTACTCATTACACACACAGTGATCACACGAAATCTGACACTCAGTTATTGAAAGTTGAATAATAGCAATTCCTAGGACCCATGAAAAGGGAATAGAAATTGAACTGGGCCCTTTATGCTCAACTCAGCCACCCATAACAACCTAAGAACACTGTCCAACAGTCCACCCTCTATTAAGCTGCAACACCACACACACAAAAATTCACAATACAGAGCTGTGCGTGGCGTGCATTTTTTGTAAACATTGGCCAATAAAAGTAACTTTCCAAAAGCCGGATGCGCCTAACTACTAGCTACGTGGGAGGCAGTATGAAGTGATTCAAATCAATAAATTACTGAGTGACCAACGATCGTCTTCGCGATCGCAAAAAATCGATGATTAATACACTGACAATCCATAAACATTATCATGGGGCCCTGTCCCATAATTCGTCTCGACGGTCACATGCCAGTAATTGACCGATCAGCGCGCGGCCGCGGGGTTGGGGCGGGGTTTATGATAATGTGTTGGTGATGTTTATGGACTGTCAGTGTATTAATCATCGATTTTTTGCGATCGCGAAGACGATCGGTGGTCAATTATTTATCGATTTGAATCACTTCATACCGCCTCCCACGTAGCTATAGTTTAGGCGCATCCGGCTTTTGGAAGTTACTTTTATTGGCCAATGTTTACAAAAAATGCACGCCATGCACAGCTCAATGTATTGTGAATGTACTACGGGGGGCGCTGATGTTTGGGTCCTTTCCGCCTGGCTGGCTTCACACGTGCTAGGTGCGATAAGGCCTATCATACATGTAAATTATATAACCTTATCTAGGCCTAGGTAGGCATCATCCATCCAGTCCAGACTGATTAAATGTCTAGGCCTAGGCTGCTGTGTATATATAGGGGAACGGGAACAAAGGGCTCTAACTTAAAAATATCTTAGTATTCCTCCAGTTAAACAATATCTTAGTAATCCTCCAGTTAAACAATATCTTAGTATTCCTCCAGTTAAACAATATCTTAGTATTCCTCCAGTTAAACAATATCTTAGTATTCCTCCAGTTAAAAATTTCCTCTGTTATCCCAGTTAAAACTTTCCCAGTATCCCCCAGTTAAAAAACCAGGATTTAATAGATTTCATTTTATAAATAAAAATCAGTATTATTTCAGTAATACTTGAGTTAAAATTATACTCACTTTTATTTCAGTATCCCTCCAGTTAAAACTCCCCCCAGTGATTCTCCATTAAACATCAAAAATCGAAATTTTCACAAAAAAAATCGAAAAAAAATATTTTCTTTAAATAAAATGAACGATGAATTTCCTTCCAATGATGAATTAGATAAAATGATTAAAAAATCAACAAAATTTCAAAGGTGGAAAAACGTTCCTATCAACATTTGGTACAAAATTCTCGATGTCCAAAAACGAGATAAAGCGGTGATTTTAACATTATCCGATCGAGATGGAAAAGGAAAATTATTTACAACATATACAACTTCACTTATTAAAAAAGAAATTGAACCGTTTCCTCATTATTCATATATAAAATCAACAGGAAAAGATGGGAAAATTTATGGATTCGATCTTGTGTGAATCATTAAAAAAAATATAATTTTATAAAGTGAGAAAAACTTTATAAAATTATATTCTATTTATCACTACTTTTGTTTAACTTGCTTTACAGCCCAAACATGATTATCTCATGATGAAAGTTATATCATTTCGGATTCTTTAAATAGAATACCCATTTATTCTAATAATAATTAACACTAAATAACACTAAATGGTGTATCAAAAATAATATCTTCATCATTATGATTTTTTATTTCAATTTTTATTTCTCAATATTGATATTGATTTATTTCAATTTTTTCTTGTGATGAATATTCAGCCATATCTCCATATTTCATTCCTTTTGGAATAAATGTTGAAATTAAATTAGATCTTTCTCCATTAACAAAATTTTTACTTGTATCAACAATATTGCAGTATATTCTATATTCTTGGTGTCTTGATAATTGTGGAGGTAAATTTCCTATTTTTGAATTTCTGATATATTCATCATTACAATCTAATCCTAAAAATTCGCAAAGTTCTTTGTGAAAATAGGGAACAAAACGTTCACTATTAATTCTAACTTCAATTCGTCCTTGATTATTCAAATAAACAAATTCTACAGCGTTATCAAAATCTATTTCTTTCAATTTGATTTGGATAATATCATTCAAATTTTCCAATGTATATAATTTCCAATTGATGCCCCAATAGCAGAAATAGTTAAAATAACAGCAGTAACAATTGTCGCTATTTTAAATCCTTTTAATTTAAATAAATTTNTATAGATGAAATTATGTTCGCTTTTTCTAATGATATGGATGAACATTATGCAGCTAATTTTATATCTATAAAATGTTTAGATATAAACGTATATAATGTAAATCCTATTCATGCAAGTTCCTATATTGATTTACCAGCTTGTATAAAAAATAAGCAAGCTATTATAAATGTAAAAAACAAACATGACAATGAATGTTTTAAATGGGCTATTTTATCCTGCATTTATTCTGATGAAATATCACCCAAAGCAGAAAGATTAACTCATTATAAATATATTGAAAAACATAACAAAGAAAAAATTTCATCTATGTTTGAAAATGTAAATTTCCCTTCAAAAGAAAATGATATCAAACAATTTGAAGAAAATAATCCTGAGTATGGAATAAATATTTTTTACAATGAAGAAGAGGAAATAGAAGAAGAAGAAATAGAAGGAGAAGAAAAAGAAGAAAAAGAAAAAAGAAAATACAATATTGTACCATTTAGAATTACAGATAAAATTTTACCTCCAGAAAATGTTATCAATTTATATTTGATAACTGAAAAATCTGATGACGAAATGGAAAATGTTAATGATAATTATGAACAAAAATCACATTATTGTTGGATTAAAGATATGAGCAGACTTCTATCAAAACAATATTCTAAAAAATAAAAATAAAGCTCATTTTTGTTATAGATGTTTAAAAGCATATTATGATCATACAATTAAAAGAGAAGAAAAAATAATAACAATTTCCGGAAAATGGAAATTAGAACAACATCTAAAAAATTGTGAAAAATACGAAGCTGTAAAAACATCCTTTCCAAATATAGGAACAAATGATCTGGAATTTAAAAATTTCAATAAGCAGCTAAAACATCCTGTAACAATTTACGCAGATTTTGAAGCTACGTTAGTAAAAATAAATGAACAAATTGGGAAAAAAACAGAACAATATCAAAAACATGTGCCTAATTCGTTTTGCTTTAAAGTTATATTTGACAAAAATCAAATCAAAGCAAAAAATCTGTTAGTTGAATATAGAACAGAAGATGCTGCTGAAAATGTTGGAAAAAGATTTTGCGAAGAAATTGAAAAAGCTGTTAAAAATATCTATAACAAATATTTCCAACATCCAAAAACTATGGATACATTGACAGAAGACGAGGAAATAAAACATGAAAATGCGAATGTGTGTTCTATTTGCAATAAAGAAATTTTCGATGATGACTTTAATAATTATAAAGCAAAAGATCATTGCCATTTCACCGGAAGATATAGGGGAGCTGCTCACAATAAATGTAATTTAAAATATTCTGTTCCAAATTATATTCCTGTTTTCTTTCATAATTTATCTGGATATGATTCGCATCTTTCCATAAAAGATCTAGAAGGAGATATATCTGTGAATCGTGTATTACTACTTTTTAAATATAAAAAGTGTTTTATAGATGGAAACTTTTATTTATATAAACGTAAAATTAATTTTGGGATAAGATTTCTTGATTCATATAAATTTATGAGTGCTAAGCTTGACGAGTTATCATCTAATTTAGATAAAAATGAAATGAAACATTTAGCTAAACATTTTAAAAATTCTGAACAATTTGAATTAATTTCACAAAAAGGAATTTACCCTTATGATTGGATGGACGATTTACAAAAAATGGACCATAAAGAATTACCATTAATTGAAAAATTTTATTCAAAATTAAATAATGAGGGAATGACTGCTGAACAATATAAATTAGTAACATGTTTGTTAAAAATTCATGGGACTAATAGAACAGTATTTAGCGGCTTTAACTTAGATGAATATGAACACATTGAAAATTATCAACATGCAAAAAAAGTATGGGAAATTTTTGAATGTAAAAAATTTGGAGATTATCATGATATATATTTAAAAACAGATGTTTTGTTATTATCTGATATATTTGAAAATTTTCGAAATTTAAGTTTAAAAAATTATAATTTAGATCCTTCCCATTATTTTACAGCACCTTCTTTAGCATATGATGCATTTTTAAAAAGGAAAGAACCTGAAATAAAGTTATTAACTAATGCTGATATGCATCTAAAATTTGAATCAGCTATCCGCGGAGGAGTAAGCATGATATCCAATAGATATGCAAAGGCGAATAATGTTGGGGTCGAAAATTCGCAAACACTCTGGAAATTGCCTTTTCATTTATCATATATTGTGTGTCAATTTTTGTGCTTTTCTCCTCTTTGGACAGAAGAAGAGGAAATAGAATACGAAAATGCGAATGTATGTTTTATTTGTAATAAAGAAATTTTCGATGATGACTTTAATAATTATAAAGTAAAAGATCATTGCCATTTCACTGGAAGATATAGGGGAGCTGCTCACAATAAATGTAATTTAAAATATTCTGTTCCAAATTATATTCCTGTTTTCTTTCATAATTTATCTGGATATGACTCGCATCTTTTCATAAAAGATCTAGAAGGAGATATATCTGTGATAGCACATAATGATGAAAAATTTATATTTTTCACAAAATATCTACCTTTCAAAATAAATAATAAACGTAAAATTAATTTTGGGATAAGATTTCGTGATTCATATAAATTTATGAGTGCTGGGCTTGACGAATTATCATCTAATTTAGATAAAAATGAAATGAAATATTTATCTCGACATTTTAAAAATTATGAACAATTTGAATTAATTTCGCGAAAAGGAATTTATCCATATGATTGGATGGATAATTTAGAAAAAATGAAAAATAAAGAATCACCATCAATTGAAAATTTTTATTCAAAATTAAATGATGAAGAAATTTCCTCTGCTGAATATGAACATGCGAAAAAAGTATGGGAAATTTTTAAATGTAAAAAATTTGGAGATTATCATGATATATATTTAAAAACAGATGTTTTTTTATTATCTGATATATTTGAAAATTTTCGAAATTTATGTTTAAACAATTATAATTTAGATCCTTCCCATTATTTTACAGCACCTTCTTTAGCATATGATGCATTTTTAAAAAGGAAAGAACCTGAAATAAAATTATTAACTAATGCTGATATGCATCTAAAATTTGAATCAGCTATTCGAGGAGGAGTAAGCATGATATCCAATAGATATGCAAAGGCGAATAACCCATATATGAAAAATTATGATTCAAATAAACCAAATAATTATATTCTATATCTTGATAGAAATAATTTATATGGCGAAGCAATGTGTATGAAATTACCAGTATCAGATTTCCAATACATGAATAAATCTGATATTGAAAAATGGGAAAATATCCCTTGTATATTAACTGTTGATTTAGAGTATCCAATTGAATTACATGATTTACACAATGATTTTCCTCTTTGCCCAGAAAAAATTATAGTAAATGGAGTAGAAAAATTGATCCCAAATTTACAAAATAAGGAAGAAATTACCCTACATCACATTGCATTAAAAAAATACCTTGAATTAGGAATGAAATTAACTAAAATTCATTCCGGAATAAAATTCAATGAGGAATATGCTATGAAAAGCTATATCGAAATGAATACTAGCTTTAGAGCAAAAGCAAAAAATAAATTTGAAGAGAGCTTTTTCAAGTTAATGAATAATTCTGTGTTTGGGAAACCTATTGAAAATCCCAGAAAACATCGGAATATCAAATTGTGTACAAGCATAAAACAATTTGAAAGAAAAGTTTCCCAGCCAAATTTTACAAAAGCTACTATTTTTAAAGAAGATTTTTTTGTAGCAGCTCATTGTAAAAAAGGAGAAATATTTTTCAACAAGCCAATATTTATTGGACAAGCTATTTTAGATTTAGCAAAAACAATAATGTATGATTTCCACTATAATTACATATTGGAAAAATGGCCAAATGCGAAATTATTATTTACAGATACAGATTCATTATGTTATTCTATTCAAACTGAAGATGTATACAAAGATATGATTCCTGATGTAGAAAAATATTTTGATACATCAAAGTTTAGTGATAATCACAAATCTGGAATGCCAAAAATGAATGGAAAACAATTACAAAAAATGAAGGATGAAATGGAAGGAAAAATAATATCCGAATTTATCGGCCTTCGACCAAAATTGTATGCATTCAAAATGGATGAGGATAAAAATGAGATAAAGCGATGTAAAGGAATTAAATCATCTGTAGTAAAATCAATAAAATTTGATGAATATTATAACTGTAATTTTAATGATAAAAAAGTTACAAAAAAGATGAATCTGATAAAATCGTATAAACATGACATCTATACAGAAGCTGTAAACAAAATAGCATTAGACGCAAATGATAACAAATGAGTAATTTGTAAAGATAAAATTCATACTTATGCACTTGGCCACTATAAAACATTTGAAGAAGAAGAAGAAGAAGAAGAACTAAGAGAAATAAAAACTGGAATAATTACCCACTATTTGAAAAAACATCGATATAATGAGATAAAAGATAGAAATTATATGCCTACACACATTGGAGTTTTTAACCCGAAAGGAAAATTCATGATAAATGCATACAATGAAGAAGAATTTTATAGAAATTATGTTGAATCAGTAAAAAATAATTGTGATATAGGAGTAGCAGAATTACAATCTTCTATATTACATAACCCTGTGTTAATTGATATTGACATAAAATCTAATAAAAATACAAAACGGAAACATTTGTATACTGAAAAACAACTAAAACAAATTATAAAAATATATCAGAATGCATTGAAAAAATACTGTAATGTAACTGATGATAAATTGATTTGTTTTGTGCTAGAAAAAGATAAAGTTAAAAAAGGGAAAATTTATAAAAATGGAATACATTTACAATTTCCATATTGTAGAATTGAAAAATTTTCCCATAAATATATCATAGAAAAAATCTCTGATATTATAAATTCAATTTTCAATCAAGAGGTTTTAGATAAAAATACAGCTCATGTTCCATGGCTAATGTATGGCTCAAAAAAATCTGTGAATGATGAGGCTTATTTGTTATCAAAAATCTATGATGAAAATTTGAAGAAAATTCCTGTTAATATGAATTTAGAAGAAATAGTTAAAACTTTAGCAATAAATGAAACAGAATATATGGATGGAAAATATGAATGTTTTGGTTTTAATTTTGATCTATTTGAGAAAGAATCAAATGATAAAATTATCAACTGTGAATATAAAAAACAAGAATATCCCCCAAAATTAGAACATTGTGAAAAATTATTAACAATGATGAATATCAAATGAAGTAAAGAATATAGAAATTGGATATTTATCGGGCAAATAATGAAAACAATTTCTAATAAAGATGAATCATTCAATCTGTGGGATAATTTTAGTAAAAGATGTGTGGAGAAATATTCATCAAAAGTATGTAAAAATCAATGGAAGAATTTTACAAATAGTAATCATGGAATAGAAGTATTACATACTATAGCAAAAGCTGATAATAAAGATGAATATTCAAAAATTGAATGGAAATAAAAAAAATAAAAAAATATTTCTTTTAAAAAAATCGTGAACAATATATCACGAAATTATTTTTAAAAAGTTTTTTAAAAAAATCGTGACCAATATATCACGAAATTATTTTTTTTTTAAATAAAAATAACATCTCTTTTAAAAAAAATCATGAACAATATATCACAAAATTATTAAAAAAATATTTTAAAAATAAATGAGCTTTAAAAAATATAATAAATTAAATTATTCTGTACATTATCCATTAGAATTTGAAAATAATATGATTGAGAAAAATCCATTTATTCATCAAAATATTTATGTAACTACAGATTTTTCATTTCCTTATAATGTAATTGATATATTTCCGGAAAAAAAACCACCAATAATTTTTACTGAATATCATCAAGTAAAAGATTATATAAAAAATGCAACTATAGAAAATCGGGAAAATCAATTTAAATTTGCATTATATTGTGCTACATATGGATGTGGAATTTCTTGGAATAATCATATTAATCATCAAGAGCCTTTAGCACGATCAATTTTTAGATTTCATGTATATTTCACAATCAGAAAAATTTTACATGAATTAAAAATTCCTTTACCCACGAGTTCTGATCATAATGCATCAAAAAATCCTTATGACAAAGAAGCATATGAAAAATTAAAAATTGAATTTGGAAAAATAGATTTTAATTATTTACATCATGGAAAAATAACTGCTATACCTCTTGATATTACTATGACTGGATATCATTATTTGAGAGATGTAACTGCTTTTTTGTTTAATGCAGATAAACATGGATATAGAAATATTGACAATAGAAAATTATATATGGACAAATTAAAATTTGTAAATTCTGATGATTGGACAAATTATATTCTTATTGATAGTGAAGGATATACACGATCAGGAATTAGCAGAATAAATGAATCAATTCGTACATATGTATATTGTATATTAGGAGCTCAAACTATGATGAGGCAAGATATTATTAATTCATTTGATGTGCAAAAACAATTTCAAAATTTAGTTGAAGATGCAATTCAAGGCCGAACATTAGTTGACTCTGTATAAATATTTCCAGAATCTATTCAAGATACAAAAGATTTAAGTTTAGTAATAAGATCTCAACAATCATTTAATAATGCAATTGCAAAGGCTAAAACAAGATTAGATTTCGCATTAGGAATAGGATTATAGTTAATTCCTAGTGATATGAGATTGCATATAGGAAAAGTTGAAGGATATAACAACACAATTTTAACTGCAAACGAAAATATGACATTTGGAAAAAATGAAAATATTAATTTGCAAAAAAAGGAAAATAAAATATTAAAAAGTAAACAAATAGAAAATTTACAAAAGAGTGAAAATGAAATAACAAAAAGTAAACAGTTAGAAAATTTAAAAAATGCTCGTACACGCACAGAACAATTTAAAACAAAACAAGAAGTTAAAACAAATTTGTTAGATAGTGCAGAAAAAATTAATCAAACTGATAATCCCCATGTTACATTTACAGGATCATTAATTTTATTAGCTGTTTTATTAGAATTTTTGTTTTAAAAATAAATGGAAACTATGTATGAAAAATATAAATATCCTTCTCCAATGAAATTTTATAAAATTTACAAAAAGAAAGATCCAAATATAACATTTGATGAAATTGATGATTTTGTTAAAAAGCAAAAATCTTATCAATTATATAAAAAGCCTAGAACAAAAATTCAAGGACATATTGTTGCATATCACGAAAATGCTTTATTGTTCATGGACCTATTAGATATGAGTAATTATTCAAGGCAAAATAAAGGCTATAAATGGATATTACTTTGCATTGATACATTTACTAGAAAAGCTTATGCTGCTGCATTAAAAAATAAAACAAAATTTGAAGTAAAAAATGCATTTGAAAAAATGTATGGCACTATAGACAGCAAAGAGAAAATAAAATTTATTATTACTGATTCTGGAAATGAATTTTTAAATAAACCTGTGCAAGATATATTAAAAGAATTAAAAAATTAGGCATGATACAGTTGAAATTGGAGATCATAATGCATTGGGATTAATTGATCGACTTAGTAGAACAATAAAGGAAAAAATATTCAAAGATTTCACTGAAAAAAATTCAGTTGTTTGGCATGATAAATTAAATGAATATATTTCTGCATATAATGATTCACCACATAGTGGAATTTTAAATTATACACCAAATGAAGCACCAAAGCACAAATTAGAAATTTTAGATTTAAATTTAGAAAAATCAATGCCAATTGAACATAATTTTGTTATTGGGGGAACAGTGAGAAAAAAATTGAAAAAACCAATTTTTACAAAAGGATATAAACAAATTTGGACAAACAGAATTTATACAATTAAAAATATTGAAGGAATTCATGCGATATTGAACAATGATGAAAAAGTAAGATTAGATTCTTTACAAAAAGTTAAAGAAATTGCACCTATTGAAGAAGAGCCTGAATTAGATAAAGTAGAAAAAGAGGTAAAAATTGAAAAAACTTTAAAACATCGAGAAGGAATTGACCCTGAAAATATAATCGGGAAAAGATTAAGACATAAATAAATGGATCCTATAAATATTGTTACAGGATTTACATCATTAAATACAGATGATATTATCACATTGCATGATCAGAATATGAAAAATATAAATGAAGAATTTCAAAAATTAAAAAGATATATTCAAACAATTCATGCAGATATGATTCTAAAAGGAACTGATACAAACAAAAGTATAGATGATATAAACGAATATTTAAAATTGTTAGGCAGTTATTTATATGCAGAATTAAAAATAAGAAGAGCATGGCCTAATGTGCCAATTAAATTAAATCAGATACCTGTACGACAAGAAACATCTGAAGATGAATTATTAGAAAAACTTAATGATGCTGAATATCGCAGCCGTAGAAAAGAATTGAATGATAAATATAAGAGAAAAGAGATTGATAGCGATGAATATTGGAGACAGCTGATGAAATTAAAAATTTCGTGACATGAAATAATTTTTTTAAATTCGTGAACATTATATTACAAATTTTTAAAAAAAATATTATAATAAAAGAGATGGCTGAAACAGGAAGATATTTGAATCCATTACGGGCAGCAAAAATTTCTGATGGAATTAAAGCTAAAAGAAATTATGAAGTTATAACTCATAATCCCAGTTCAATAGAACCAAACAGTACATTATATGTTAAACTTCCACAGTTAGAAAAAGGACAATTGATTGTACCAAAAACGTTAAGATTAACATTTAAACTTAGCACTAATTCAAAAGTAAGCGATGCAAACAATGCTGCAGATGCTGAATTTACTGCAAATGTTGGCAGAAACATTGATGAAAAAATAACAATGCTTATTGGAGGAAGAACTATAAATGAAATTGATAAAGCCTATATTTTTAATACATTTAAAGATTTTTGGCTCACTGATAAACAGAGAAAAAATAGAGTTTTACAAGGAATTGATAAAACTCAGAGGCAAGGTGCAAATAAAAAAGCAGCATTAGTTACTGCATATAAAGATCGATATTCAATTCCAATTGAATCTGAAATATTTGATCATTTTATGCCATTTTATCCCTCAGCATTGTTAGAATCAATTGAATATAATATTAAATTTAACGATCCAAAATATGTAATCACAGGAACAGCTGCAAATAAAAAATATTCTGTTGAAAATATTCAATTAGAATACGAAACTGTTTATTCTCCAGAAATTGCAGAGGAAATTGGGAGTATGTACTTAACACGAGTTCGTTGGCTGTACGAAAATATACATCTACTCAAAACTGAAAATATTGGAACAAATAAACGAGTAAATATTACAGTTGATGTAAATAGAAAAAGTACAAAAGGAATTTTGATATTTTTTCAAAAAGCATTCACTCATGAATATGATACAGAAAAAACTTCGTATCAAAATCCTGATAAAAAAAAGGGAACAATAACATCAGAAGGAATTTCCCATTGTATTTTTAAATCTGGGATGAAAGCATATAATCATTTTGATGAAATTAAAAAGATGTTTATGANTAACATCTCAAGGTCGATCAAGCATCCCAAGATAGCAGTTCAGTAGGGACCCTGGTTATCCACACGGCCCATGGCCCAATAATACTGCCTGCTTAACTTCGGCCTGCCTACTTTCCAGGCAACACGCACATATGGAGCCCAGATGGTGATCCCATATGGGCCCCACAGAATTCGGATATTCGAATATGGATCCCTTTTTTGCCCAGATTTTTGTGGGGTCCATATGGTAGTATGGCTATAATTTCCCTGATGGGCCCCATATGTACATCTATGTGGGTAACAAATATGGGACTCACATTATGGTTCTTGGGTGCATGCCCACATGTTGCCCATATATTCAACTATATAGGGCCCGTGTGTGGCCGATATGGGCTTTCCCATTGGGTTTGCCATGCAAAAACGCGCAAAATGGCGTGCCGTTACACTTAGTAAAATACATCTTGTCATAAAACCGTTGTGATTCCATTGTTCACCAGAGTCTCCGCGGGTGTAATGACTGGGAATGCGTCCTGTATGCCATTGGGTCATATGAATAAAAAGTAGCAAATGCTTTTACCTGAATTTCGCAGTACAAATGCACTAGGCAATTCTGTACAAATCTAAAGTGAAAGCATTTTCTAGTCTTTATTCATATGACCCATTGGCTGCTATATAGTTTGGTGAACTCTCAGAAAAACTGAGAGGGACATGTTTTGTCTGTGCCTCCCCCACTGTCACGTCAGCAGCTTAATAGTGAGCCGCCTGAATGACGTCAGCCTGTGTGACTTGTGTCAATGGCATTACCTTGGGCCACGTGGTAATGGGCGAATTTTACACAAACAATTGTAAAAATACAAACAATATGGGTACAATTGGCACATTACCATGTGGTAATGTCATTTACACGTGCCACATTTCGTAAGGGTAAATTCCATGTTGTTTGCTGTCCGAATCTGCATGTCCTTTTGAGGAGCGCACAAAACGGACACTCAGAAATCCGTGTATGATCCGCAATATTTGTCGAACTTTGCTTTAGAAATAGTACCTTGGTGGCGTGCTACATGTATTCGTCAATCTTTTGTTTGCACAGTTGGCCAACGTGGGCGGGGGGGGGGGGTAGTGAAAAAGGCCGACAACAGTGTACAAAGTGCTGGCGAACAGTGGCCTAATAAACACATGAGGGGCCCATACACGGTCAATATTATTCACAATAATCTGGGGCCCAAAATAGGGGCATGTGCTTCTGGGATGATGGGTAGAAGAAAGATTGCAAATGAAATTGCCTATTTTGATCCTCATATTGTGCAATGATATTGATCGTGTATGGGCCCACTTAATAAAGTGTTCATGACTATGGAGCCCCGGATGGAGCCTTTGTTTCCCAGCATGTCCATATACAGTATAGGCCTACTTCTATGTAAATTCGGCCTTACGCGGATTCGGGTCGGGTTTATACCTAGGGTAATATAGGCTACGGAAACGCTGGCGAACAGGCCTAACAAGTACGTTTCATGGCCATGAAACTTTGTTCACCGGCATTTCATCAGTACATCGCATTCATGAAAATCCAGGTTTATTATACACAAGGATATACGGTTATAAATGCCAGGTTTCATGGTCATTGGTCATGAAATATTTGTGAGACCAAGCTGTTTGCTAGCCTGTCCCTTTTCCGTACTCTGTGCAAAATAGCCTACTGTGTAACGTTGTCATTGTGACTGTGTGTCAGATGTTTGCTAAGTGGCAATTGTAAGTGTCATGTCTGTAGAGCAGGATGTGCGTCCCGGGATGTGCGTGCACGATAGCCTGAGTATACCATGAATACTACAAAATTATCTCGTAATTACGAGATGTTATGTTATCTCGTAATTACGAGATGTTAACTCGTAATTACGAGATGTTATCTCGTAATTTCGAGATGTTATCTCGTAATTACGAGATGTTATCTCGTAATTAGTTATCTCGTAATTACGAGATGTTATCTCGTAATTACGAGATATTATCTCGTAATTTCGAGATATTATCTCGTAATTTCGAGATATTATCTCGTAATTTCGAGATGTTATCTCGTAATTTCGAGAAAACTATCTCGTTAATACGAGATGTTATCTCGTAATTTCGAGATGTTATCTCGTAATTAGTTATCTCGTAATTACGAGATGTTAACTCGTAATTTCGAGATATTATCTCGTAATTTCGAGATATTATCTCGTAATTTCGAGATGTTATCTCGTAATTTCGAGAAAACTATCTCGTAATTACGAGATGTTATCTCGTTATTTCGAGATGTTATCTCGTAATTAGTTATCTCGTAATTACGAGATGTTAACTCGTAATTTCGATGTATTATCTCGTAATTTCCAGAAAACTATCTCGTAATTACGAGATAAAAAATATTTTTTTCATGGCACTAAAATGCTGTCGTAATTTTCTTTAAATATTTGATCAAAAGACATATGATCATTCATTGTATGAATAATCATATGTTAACAATTTTCTCTAAAATCTTTACAAATTGCATTATATTTTTGAGTTATTACCCAAGCAGAAATTCCATAATGCCGACCACTAAAGGCTAATTCAGTTAATTTTGTGCATTTATTTTTTGATTCCCATAAATTCGCACAATCATCAATTATAAAAAGAGTTTGTAAATTTTCATCTCATTGACACAAGTCACACAGGCTGACGTCATTCAGGCGGCTCACTATTAAGCTGCTGACGTGACAGTGGGGGAGGCACAGACAAAACATGTCCGGAACATGTCCCTCTCAGTTTTTCTGAGAGTTCACCAAACTATATAGCAGCCAATGGGTCATATGAATAAAGACTAGAAAATGCTTTCACTTTAGATTTGTACAGAATTGCCTAGTGCATTTGTACTGCGAAATTCAGGTAAAAGCATTTGCTACTTTTTATTCATATGACCCAATGGCATACAGGACGCATTCCCAGTCATTACACCCGCGGAGACTCTGGTGAACAATGGAATCACAACGGTTTTATGACAAGATGTATTTTACTAAGTGTAACGGCACGCCATTTTGCGCGTTTTTGCATGGCAAACCCAATGGGAAAGCCCATATCGGCCACACACGGGCCCTATATAGTTGAATATATGGGCAACATGTGGGCATGCACCCAAGAACCATAATGTGAGTCCCATATTTGTTACCCACATAGATGTACATATGGGGCCCATCAGGGAAATTATAGCCATACTACCATACGGACCCCACAAAAATCTGGGCAAAAAAGGGATCCATATTCGAATATCCGAATTCTGTGGGGCCCATATGGGATCACCATCTGGGCTCCATATGTGCGTGTTGCCTGGAAAGTAGGCAGGCCGAAGTTGAGCAAGCAGTATTATTGGGCCATGGGCCGTGTGGATAACCAGGGTCCCTACTGAACTGCTATCTTGGGATGCTTGATCGACCTTGAGATGTTATCTCGTAATTTCGAGATGTTATCTCGAAATTTCGAGAAAACTATTTCGTAATTTCGAGATGTTATCTCGTAATTACGAGATGTTATCTCGTAATTTCGAGATGTTATCTCGTAATTACAAGATGTTATCTCATAATTTCGAGATGTTATCTCGTAATTTCGAGATGTTATCTCGTAATTTCGAGATATTATCTCGTAATTTCGAGAAAACTATCTCATAATTACGAGATGTTATCTCGTAATTTCGAGATGTTATCTCGTAATTACGAGATGTTATCTCGTAATTTCGAGATGTTATCTCGTAATTACAAGATGTTATCTCATAATTTCGAGATGTTATCTCGTAATTTCGAGATATTATCTCGTAATTTCGAGAAAACTATCTCATAATTACGAGATGTTATCTCGTAATTTCGAGATGTTATCTCGTAATTACGAGATGTTATGTCGTAATTACGAGATAAAAATTATTTTTTCCATGGCAGTAAAATGCTTTCGTATTACGATTAAGGAAAGAAATACGGATTAGTAAAATGGAAAGGATATAGTGATAAATTTAACGAATGGATACCAGTTTCGGATATAAAAAAACTTAATTAAAAGTTTTTTTTACTAAATAAATAGATGGAGAAGAAAACGGACAAACAATTTATTACGGGAAGATTTTTTGAAAGTATGGACCCTGTTGACTCCATGCATAACCTTTTAGATGATGAAATTACAGAACAAAGACCAATTATTCGACCGATACCTTTCGACCAACACCGCAACCCTCAACATCGGTTCAGTCAGGGAAAATCCGTTGTGAAGTGTGTAATACAAATGTTACACCTTCAAATCTTGCAAGACATAATAAAACTAAAAAACATCTACAAAACTGGACTAAATTTTATGAAGCTAAAAAAACACAACCTTATACAGTTATTGACGAAAATCTCATTGACATTAGAAGAAATCCTACTACACCACCAACTACACACGGAACTATAATTCCCGAAATACCAAATCTTGACCAACAAGGAAGAGTAATCCCATATGAAGAAAATACTAGACGCAATGGTTCCTGGGCTCGCCGCCAGGCGAAAAATGGCGTAGCCAGCGAATTACTTTGTCGAACCAGCAAGTAGAATGCCTCATAGAGGATTTTTCAGGAATATGCATTTTTGTCTTCCATTGCGTGAACACGCCGTATTAGTTGTGCTTAGCGGTACTGTTTCCACGAAAGATATCCGTAGTAAGTAATCATATATGAATGGATACAATATCGCCGAAAATAACACGAAAATTTGGGATTTTGTGGCGGTCGTCTGCTTTCTGCTTCTAGGCCAAGCCGAAGTCGAATGTTCTGCTTCACTGTCTATCACCCCGTGCAGATAAGAAATCACGCCTGTTAACAGCGTATTAAATCGGCCATTGAATCAGCATAAGCCATTGTCAGAAGTGCCACAATGTGGCTTAGTAACAGAGTTCTTTGTCTGCTTTGCCTAATTCATGCATACATGTAGTTCTCTATATCCAACCGCCAGTTCAGCACGTCGTTCGTCGTTCACGTGCTTTTGTGACAAGTGCTACCGATCACTGGAATAAGTGAATATGTTTCTTTTTGGGCCTGTGAATGACTTGGATTATAGCCGACAAATACTTTTTTCGTTGACGGGATTTTAGTGCTGCTGTGGAATTTTCCCATAGATCCTAATCCATAATGCCATAGCTACGCAGGCTGCCGCTAGGCTGCCGTAGGTAGCCTAGCGGTAGCCATTTATTTCGGATGGAGGGATGCATCTCTCTATTCCGAAACAAACGTTCTTTGATAATTCTTTCAGCTGGCACTCTTCTACATTCCGGATCCACATTTCAGTTGGAGAAGGGGATCATGTAGGCCTAAACCTGATCTCCACTCCAGAATTCTCAACTCCTAAGAGTACGTTTTCCCCCTTGCATCGCTCGCCCAAAAAGCTCTGGATATTGTGAATACTGTAAAAAACAAATAAAAAATCGTAAGTGGGGTAAACATCTTCAAACAAAAACACATAAAAATAATGTAGAAAGTACTATTAATCTATACACTCCAAAAATTCGAAGAGATACTTTAAGAGGTCAAGAAAGACAAGAAACGAGAAACTTGTTTGAGGAATTACCAAGTTTAAATCCGAGGCAGGAGGAAACTAAAAGATTATTTGAAGAATTACCAAAATACATTCCAGGGGAATCTACGGAAGAGAACTTAGCCCGACCAACTAGGCAAACCCGTTCGGATCGTAATTTAACTCGTTTGGAAATAGATTATATCCCTGATTCCACTGATGGTGGACTAAGAATCCATAAACAATTTGGACGTAACGGAAATTATGTTTCAATACAGTTAAGATATGATAAAAAGGCAAAAGATGTAAAAGAATACCAAGATAAATTTATTCAACTCTTATCAAACATAAAAAATAAACGTTTTAAAATAAGCTTATCATGCGAGGTGCAATTTTTAAAAGAGGGTAATACGACAACTCAAAGCATTCAATCACCCTTTGAAGTAGTGCCGGGAAGTAGTGCTGGGTACAGCAGTTTCACAGCAACAAGGAAGAAAAAGCTTAGATAAATATCTAGATTACAAAAAATTACAAATTGACGAAAGATATTTTAATGGAAGTGGTTTATCACTAGATCAAATAAAATACATGGATATTTGGGTTGCAGGGATGAAAGAGACAAAAGGTGGTCACTTTATCCAACTTCCTTTCAAAACAAATGCTGTGATAAATGTAAAAACTAACGATGAAAAATGTTTCCTATGGGCTTTATTAGCTGCTAAATATCCGCCTAAAAATAACGTTAGTGATATATATTCCAAGGTACAAAAAGCACAAAATTGACACACAAAATGATAATAAACAAGAAGTCAATCTCCAGAATTCACGAATTTTCGACCCCAACCGGGGTCTTTTTCAAGTGGAACTTTACAATCTGAAACTCTAGAAAAGACTGAGCTGAAACCCGAATGTAGAACTACATAGCCTGTGTAGACAGGGCAAACAAGCAATTAAGGAAAGAATAGCGACCAAGCCCCAAAGGTGGCCGCTGGACAATTAAGGAGAAACTAATTCAGCTGAAAAGAAGGGTTGAATAACTGCAGGGCCTCTCAGCCTGACCACAAGCAGAGTGTAGGCAACTGGCGCAGAGCTTCATTTGGCTGAAAGAAAGTTTATAAATTAATAAATATGACATGTGTAATACATAACAAGCACAAAGCGAAAAGATGCACAAAGGTAAAGGAATATAAAGGAAGTCAACTTCCAGATTTGTAGGAAAAAAACAGAATGGAAAATGCAAATCACTGAGCAATGAGAAGAATAAGGGGAGGAGGATTAGAGCAAAAAAAGGGGGGAAAGGGGAGGGAAAAACAAGGCCTAGACCAGAAGGGGAGCCACAGTGCCCTCCGCAACTGGAGAACCAAAACGAAATAGGCCTACCAGGGTGAGAGAAAAGGAAGAACACAAATGCCAAATTGGGGTCTCAGGACCTTGTGTTAAGACCTGAGGGGGTGATTGTTTTAAGGGTCCACATCCATTTCAACTCTGTCTGAAGGAGAGTCGTCTCATCTGGACATGTCTCGAGGATGGTGAACAACACGTCCGTGACAGAATGTCCTGGCAACTTAAAGTGGGTATAGAGTATCGAGCAGTCACGATTACGATCCTCTTTCCCTAATCTGATGTTGGACTTATGGTTGTTCATCCTTTGACGGAAACATGTTGTCTGTCCGACGTACTGATTGATGGTGGTGCATCTGGTACATGTGATGCAGTAGACCACATTTCTGCTGTCACAACCAGCGGGACTCCTCAGGCGGAGTAGATGGGACCTTCCCGTGGAGGAGCTAGTGATGTGGGACTGGGAGGGCAAGGAGATGCAAAGTTGACATTTCCGACCTTTCTTTGGTCCTTTCCCTGAGCAAGGGTCACAGGTGGCCTTGGCACGTTGGATCTCCTGTGTGGGGCCCTTGGCTCTTACCAGCACATCACGAAGGTTTTTGGGTCTCCGGAATGCAATAAGGGTGGCTCAGGGCAGCATTCCTTCATTGATGGGTTCAAATGAAGAATAGGAAGGAAACGGCGTGTGATTGCAGTAATGTCTGGCAGTCCAGGGTGATAGGTGAGGACTAAGGGGATCTTGCGGGTTTTGGGGGACTGCTGGTTGTCTCGGACCTCACTTCTGTCGACACTCTGGTTAGCCTGGG
>NMRB01000189.1:332890-343434 GCA_002633025.1 Notospermus geniculatus | reverse complement strand
TCTTTCTTTACTGTTGCCCCTTCATTTCTTATTATCTCTTTCTTCATTTCTTTTTCTAGGCCTAATTTTTTATCACTTCCTCATTCATTTGTTTAATATAAATTACTCTTACTATAGTCTTGGGGTATTGTACTGTTAGTATAATTATACTGTTAGTTTAATTCCTCCAAGCTACAATGTATATTATACACCCTTCCTTTCAGCCTATTCAAGCCTTACATTCACTAATTACATTTCTGTTAGGTTGAGCAACCACTTTTTGGGGCTTGTATTCTTTCCTTAATTGCTGTCACGTCCTGTTTGGATGGGATACTTCTAATCTACATTTGGGTTTCAGCTCAGACTGTTCTAGAGTTTCGGATTGTAAAGTTCCAGCCTGAAGAAGACCCCGGTTGGGGTCGAAAATTCGCAAACACTCTGGAAATTGCCTTCTCTTCTTCTGTCAATATATTCATAGTTTTTGGATGTTGAAAATATTTGTTATAGATGTTTTTAACAACTTTTTCAATTTCTTCGCAAAATCTTTTTCCAACATTTTCATAAGCATCTTCTGTTCTATATTCAACTAACAAATTTTTTGCTTTGATTTGATTTTTGTCAAATATAACTTTAAAGCAAAACGAATTAGGCACATGTTTTTGATATTTTTCTGTTTTTTTCCCAATTTGTTCATTTATTTTTACTAACGTAGCTTCAAAATCTGCGTACATTGTTACAGGATGTTTTAGCTGCTTATTCAAATTTTTAAATTCCAAATTATTTGTTCCTATATTTGGAAATGATGTTTTTACAGCTTCGTATTTTTCACAATTTTTTAGATGTTGTTCTAATTTCCATTTTCCGGAAATTGTTATTATTTTTTCTTCTCTTTTAATTGTATGATCATAATATGCTTTTAAACATCTATAACAAAAATGAGCTTTTATTTTTATTTTTAGAATATTGTTTTGATAGAAGTCTGCTCATATCCTTAATCCAACAATAATGTGATTTTCGTTCATAATTATCATTAACATTTTCCATTTCGTCATCAGATTTTTCAGTTATCAAATATAAATTGATAACATTTTCTGGAGGTAAAATTTTATCTGTAATTCTAAATGGTACAATATTGTATTTTCTTTTTTCCTTTTCTTCTTTTTCTTCTCCTTCTATTTCTTCCTCTTCTATTTCCTCTTCTTCATTGTAAAAAATATTTATTCCATACTCAGGATTATTTTCTTCAAATTGTTTGATATCACTTTCTTTTGAAGGGAAATTTACATTTTCAAACATAGATGAAATTTTTTCTTTGTTATGTTTTTCAATATATTTATAATGAGTTAATCTTTCTGCTTTGGGCGAGATTTCATCAGAATAAATGCAGGATAAAATAGCCCATTTAAAACATTCATTGTCATGTTTGTTTTTTACATTTATAATAGCTTGCTTATTTTTTATACAAGCTGGTAAATCAATATAGGAACTTGCATGAATAGGATTTACATTATATACGTTTATATCTAAATATTTTATAGATATAAAATTAGCTGAATAATGTTCATCCATATCATTAGAAAAAGCGTACATAATTTCATCTATAATTTGTTCATTAAAAATATTTTTTATCTTTTCTCCTTCTCAGGTATATTATCCTCGATCCGGGTTTCTGGCAGTTTCTGCCAGAGAGCAGAGCCAGTGCTTGCTTCTTAATTTCTGACTAAGCTGATGAAGACCTGTTGAAAAGTCTGCCCTGTAGGTGGAACTTGGATGATGTCCATCTAATCTGTATATGAATTTTTTGGCAATGTGCCCGAATTAAGCCTTTTCTATCGATGCAAAGAGTAAGACCACTCCAGAAAAACACATTTTGTACATCACCACGGTTCATGCGATCATTTCAGTGAAACCTGAATTTGATACATCATTATGTGTCCTGTCTTGGACAATTTGTACTTTTTGGAGTTAACCCTTCAGTTTCATGTAATTAGCTGAAAAAGGGGATATTACGTCATGAAAAACACAAAAAGGGCCAAATTCTTGGCAATGAGGGCCTATCTAAAGAAAGTACAAGTTGTCCAAGACAGGACACATAATGATGTATCAAATTCAGGTTTCACTGAAATGATCGCATGAACCGTGGTGATGTAATAATACAAAATGTGTTTTTCTGGAGTGGTCTTTGCATCGATAGAAAAGGGTTAATTCGCGTACATTGCCAAAAAATTCATATACAGATTAGACGGACATCATCCAAGGTCCACTTAGAGGGCAGACTTTTCCACAGGTCTTCATCAGCTTAGTCAGAAAATTAGAAGCAAGCACTGACTGTGCTCTCTGGCAGAAACTGCCAGAAACCCGGATCGAGGATAATATACCTGAGTTTGTCATTTATCCCATAATTAATTAATTCTCCTTTATAGAGCATATGCATTTTAGATTCGAAAAAGAATCTTTCTTCAGTTCGGTCTCCATTCCTCATTACAGATAGAAATGCCTGTAAACTAATTTTAAATTTAATTCCACTTTTACTTGCCATAATCTTTTCATTAATTTTTTCAACAACATATTTTTCAATAAAATCTAAATATTCTATTGGTTTATAATAAGGAAGTCCTCCTATTTGTATACGTGATACAGCATTTTTTTTCGTTTTTTCTCTTATTTTCCAGTTTAGCCCTTTTAGCACATTCGAAATTTCCGATTTCTTCAATTTCTCCACATATTTTAGTCCCAATTCTTTAGTTTCTTTGATTAAATCAGCTTTGAGAATTCTTTTCACAGGAGGTTTACTCAAAAGTTCTTATAATTGTTTGATTGTTTTATTTTGGAAATTTTTATAGCCTTTTTCCTTAGCTTGTTCAAGAAGGGGTTTTCCCACTGAAATTTTTGATTTTACTATTTTTGGTTTAATTTCTCTTATATTTTCTCCTTTTAATTTTTCTTCTAATTTTTGAGTGAGCTCAATCTCGCGGAATTTTCTCACATTAGTTATTCCTAGCCGTTGAGCTAAAACTCTCTTTTCAATTTGTGTGAGTTTTCCCAAATTATTAGAAGAAATTTTTACTGGAATTTGTTTTTCAATATTTGGAATATGGAGTAAAATTTTATTTATTTTTTCTGTTGAAAGTGATCCATATTTTTTCACTCCATATCTTTGTAGAATAATCTTCTTCTCATCTGTGGAAAGAAGGTTAAATCGTTCAGTATATTTCGTGCTCATCTTTATTTATAAGAAAAATAATTTTAATTAAATCAAGGTTTTAGTTTCGGTTTGGGGACTTTTCAGTTTAAATTTAGGGGATTCCCCTTTTTTAGTTTCGATTTGGGGACTTTTCAGTTACAATTTTGTTTTGGGGACTTTTCAGTTTCAATTTTTTATAGGAACGAATTCCTATAAAAAATGATGAGAACGAAATATAATGAAAATCAAAGTTCTTTTATTTCCACAGATGAGAAGAAAATTCTTCTACATTACGGAGTAAAAATCCGTAATATGATGAAATTTAATTTTCTCAGTAATCTCACTTGAGCAAAACTTTGAAAATTGGGATCATCACTCCCATGAGAAAAATTTTATAATTTATATCATGGGATGATAATTGTTTATTTATAGAAAAATAAAAATAATTAAATATAAGTATTAAAATGTTTTATTTAACGAAAAATTATTTTTTAAAATATTTTTTTTAAATTTGTGAACAAGATATCACAAATTTATTTTTTTAAAAATATTTATTTTAAAAAATGTTCGTTCATTTTATTTAACGAATTTTTTTTTAAATATTTTTTTTTTTAAATTTGTGAACAAGATATCACAAATTTATTTTTTAAAAATATTTATTTTTAAAAATGTTCGTTCATTTTATTTAACGAAAAATTATTTTTTTTTAAAAATTTGTGAACAAGATATCACAAATTTATTTTTTAAAAATTTTTTAAAATAATTCACTATCCATTTATTTTGGAACAGATTATAAAAAGTATAAAAATGCATTATCCATTTATTTTGGAAAACATATACCTCTCATGCATGAGGACTTTTTGAGTGCACCTATCCGTTGACCTGATAAGATTCACATAATTGAGACAGCTCTGTTGATGAGATAAAATTCAATGACGAGAAATTTTATTATCCAGTTCAGTTCAAGTTGTGACCTGAATTCCCAGACAGATATTAATAATTGTTTGTGTAGAAACGATAACACACATTTGTGTGATAATAAATTGTACTGCATGCTTTGTAGTATACATATACAGAGTAGGAATATGAAGCTTTTATCATATGATCACCGCTTTATCTCGTTTTTGGACATCGAGAATTTTGTACCAAATGTTGATAGGAACGTTTTTCCACCTTTGAAATTTTGTTGATTTTTTAATCATTTTATCTAATTCATCATTGGAAGGAAATTCATCGTTCATTTTATTTAAAGAAAATATTTTTTTTCGATTTTTTGTGAAAATTTCGATTTACTGAAATAATACTGATTTTTATTTATAAAATGAAATCTATTAAATCCTGGTTTTTTAACTGGGGGATACTGGGAAAGTTTTAACTGGGATAACAGAGGAAATTTTTAACTGGAGGAATACTAAGATATTGTTTAACTGGAGGAATACTAAGATATTGTTTAACTGGAGGAATACTAAGATATTGTTTAACTGGAGGAATACTAAGATATTGTTTAACTGGAGGAATACTAAGATATTTTTAAGTTAGAGCCCTTTGTTCCCGTTCCCCTATATATACACAGCACTAGGCCTACATGTAGATGTATCTCACTCTCAGCAGTTATCTGTACTGGGCCGGCCTAGACAAGATTTACCAGTTTCCTAGTACCGGTAGGCCTAGTGCAAAGAAGCACAATAAGATAACAATAACATGCAGGATGTAGGCCATCACACAATGATACATGCACAGATGCACGCGGTCAGTGTGTGCACTGCACTTCAGTCAGTGTGTGCAGTGCGAGTGTGGTGGGTCAACAGTTCACAAAGAACCGCAAATAAATACCTCTCAGATGCCATCACAAACGTCGCTTGACTGCCCCAGTTCATTCTTGGCTAATTATTCAATCTCATCAACCATTCGGGAGTTGATAAATCGTCATCCATCTCGTGAATTTCGAATATAAACACGAGCAGCAAAATGGGATGAGGCATGATCATGCAGCCCGCCATAACTGTGGTCTCATTACACAGTTTTGGCAATGACGAAACGCATCCGCAATGCAACAAAATAGTTCCATTCAACATGTTCAAACGAGGTCCAAGGTGTTATTCTGTCGTTATGATTATAGGAGCTGTACGGTATAAATTGAAATTGAATATAAAATTTATTAAATCAGCGTTTAACTGAGATGAAACTAACCTGGTGCCAGACCTTGAAAGTGATGGTGCCACTAGTATGTCCGACTTATACGACATGTGTGAGTCAATGCAATAATTGCTGCAAATAACAGGTGAACAGTGCGATTCTTCTTGCATTCATTTCATTACAAAATTAACAAGTTGCGTACCCTTTTACGCATGCAGCTTTGATATTTTTTGGTCTCATCAGATATAGGCTAGGCCTACCAGTTGCATGAAGTTGCATATGAAAAGTTGCGTATGTAAACCGCTCTTAACAGCCTCATATCACATATGAACGCCATGACATTTGTTAAAAAAATGTATGGCCTGATAAGTTGTGTCCCAGTTTGGGGGGGGGGGGGCACTCCATACAGCAGTGTAAATGCGCCACATTTACACATCCCATTTTCACCACGCGCCACAATTAACAGACTTATAGTGTAGGCCTATCACATATAAAATGCCATGACATGGCCTGATAAGGTGTGTTCCAGTTTTTTGGGGGCACCTAATGTAAGCACATTCGTTTCATCATAATCTGACGTGGCCTATTGGCTTTTGCACTTCCGATTTCGCAATAATTTCCTCCGGAGTGGCGCAGTTATTTTCATTTCCATGCAGAAGGCGAACGAGTCAAGACGGAGGCAAGATTGACTGCGATATTGATGCTCTGGAAAGTGTTTCCACGATTTGATAATTTTCATCTATTCAGTGACTGTCGGAACCTATAGAGTGGGTACATTTCACTTCTTTCTGGCTAGGCCTAATGTTAGGCTACATTCACTTTTTACTGTAGGCCGAGGCTTAGGCTAGGCATGAGTCGCTGCACAGAGGTTGTGAGAAGAATCTGATTTGAAGCATGACGAGCCATAAGCCTAGTCTCACAAGGAAATTTTCCTTATATCCATTGGATGTCCGAACTGGATATCCAATGGACATAGAAAAGACAAAAAATCCACCACGATCCTTTTCTGGATATAGAATGGATGTAGAATGGATATACATTTGATATACAATGGATATCCATTTGATGTCTCCGTTTGGGAAAATCAGTTGTCCTGAGTACTGGAGTTTATATGTTTTTTTATACATTTATATAAATTTCACATAGCGCCCTTTATATTAAATCTATGAGAAATGGATATAAATTCTATGTCAATCACTGGATATCCAAACTGTCACCCAATTTTTTTTATCCAATGGATATCCAATCTATATCCATTGGATATCCAAATCTTTGGATATCCAATGGATATAAGGAACGCTGGCAAACATTCGAAAACAATTGTTTGCAAACATCACCAAACACAGTGTTTGCTGATGTTTGGGGCACACGTCCACACCATAAACATGTTTGGCTTTGTTTGCAAAATATTGGCAGGAATTTTAGGGAAAACCGATGTAAAAAACATACCCGGATGAGACAAAAACAGTGTAGAAACACAGAAATGAAGTTGTTCAGCAGCAATGTTTTGCAAAAACCAAAAAGCCACAATTGTTGGCGAGATTCAAGTTTCTAAAAAGGAGCAAGAATAGGGTCCATCACTGCCTTCTTCAAGAACTGAAGGTCGATTCCTTCTGGTTCTCATTCTGGAGGCTGCAATTTGCCCAACAAGATAATCACATGAGACGATAGACGTTAATATGATGACCAGCCCATGCACCAATGGAATTTAACCCTGACTTGGGCTTCACCCACACATCTTCTATTGTAGGCCTACCCCACTTCCATTGTCCCTGTTGGATGGACTTAAGCAGAAATTAGGGTTAATCTCATCTGCGTTAGGCCTACCGGTGGGCTCATGATTGATGGGATTATTGTTGATGAGGAAGGCACATTTTGCTTGTTCCTTGGTAGGCCTCTGGCGTAGGCCTATACGACATGTCTATGTATGGTATTGGCATGACTGGATCTAGCTGGCTTCATGCTGCACAAGTTCTGTGAAGACTGCACTGGTGCTGGCCCAGCAGGAACAATCCCCTGAGAGGAACGTGATGAGTTCCGTCGCACCAGGGCATTCCTCTTTAGCTGTGAAGAGGTTTGGCAGCCATACCATGTATGTACGTGTAGTAGGCCTAGGCCTAAGGTAGATGACATTTACACCTTTTATACTAATGACATGGTGGTCATGACATGCCATTCCTCAGGATTTGCGTCTGCTTTTAGGGTCATGACTATGCCTGTGGAAGCTGAAAATGGAGAAACAAATCAGCCTGCATCTTCTGAAGATATGCAGAAACAATCCCCAGAGGAACTCGATGAGCCTGCCTCAAAGAATGAACGGTTGGTACTCCATGTAGGCTTATTTTGTTTTTAAAGAAACAAACATGATAATCTCGACCATCAGGTTCTTTAGTTCTGTTCATTTACCGTACCTACAGGCCTAGGCCTATGTCTTTACTATCAGGATTTGAGTGCCTAATTTTAGGGCCTGTCTACACCATCAACATTTTCAAAAGATTCTGCAACAAAACGTTTTGAAAACTGTTTTGGAAGTGTTGCGGCTTGTTTTTGGGTTGGTCTACACTCCGCAGCTGCAAACCTGTCCACCCCATCGACATTTTCAAAACATTTCTAAAAACATTCAGTTGCAATAAATCTGTAACACCCTTGTTTGGGATTGTTGCACAGTATGGACAGGACTTGCAACTGTTAAAAACATGTTTCGAAAACGTGTTCGAAATTCTCAGGGCCTGTCTACACCATCAACATTTCCAAAAACATTTCATAAACACCAGCTGCAACATTACCAAAACACCGTTGTTTTCGGTTTGTTGCAAAGTGTGGACTGGATCTACGACTCGCCTCTTCCAAAGCAATTTGAAAACATTTTTTTGATAAAGGCCTGTCCACACCATCAACATTTCCAAAACATTCAGTTGCAACAAACCTGCAACACCCTAGTTATGGGACCACAGTGTGAACAGACTTGCAAAAATTCAAAACATGTTTTGAAAATGTTTGCGGAAGAATTCACATGACATATAACATTTCTAAAACATTTTGTTTCTAAAACATGTTGTGAACTGTTGCAGGTTCTGTCCACACTGTGCAACAATCCCAAAACAAGTTTGTTGCAACTGAGGCCCGAACTTATGAAAGGTGTTTTTCGCCTGTCTAACTTAACATGTGTAAGACAACAGTCTTACCAAATCTTAAGCCGAGCGCAGATCGACCTTGCGACTGGAAGCAACTTAACGCAACAGTCACTGTCGATGTGAGCAGACCGCGCACATCGACTACGACTGGTCATTGCGGCAACAAGTGGCAGAATCCAGTCTTACATGAGCAACTGGCTGGAACTAGCGGCAACGGTCGGCAACAGCGTTGCGGGGGCGCGCACATCGACCTGTTTGAGCAACCGATCAGTTGCTGCTGTTTCCAGCCAGTCGCCCGCCGTTGCCGGAAACACCATTGTCGGTAGTTGCTTCCAGTCACAAGGTCGATCTGCGCTCGGCTTATACGTGTATCACCGATCGCACTTGCCTTTGCTGAGACGATTATGTAATAAATAGTAAAGGGTAGGCCTAACTTAGATGACCTCATCTGCGTGCCGTTCGTCATGTAGGCCTACCTTCTGTTGAGAGGACAAACTGTAGTACGCATATGCTTTGTCAGGGAGAAAAATTTCACGGCCGACCAGAGATTTTAATAGCAGGGTTCTCGCGCATCCTTGAAAAGTCTTAAAACGTTTTATAAAACAGGAAGTCAACTTCCAAAATTTCGCAAATTTTCGACCCAAATCGGGGTTCTTCTTCAGGCAGGCACTTTCTTGCACGAGACTACAGAAAAGACTTCTGTAGTCGGGCGGACCACTCGGGATTCCATCACATGACTAGGTGTGCTCCACAAACAAAGGAAATTCATTGCCAGAGCGCGCACAGCGACTGAATGCCACAAGATGCACTGGTCGACAACGAGTAGAAAATGAGCAACTGACTGCAACTAGCTGCAACGGTCGGCAATAGCGTTGCCGGGGCGCGCACATCGACCTGTTAGAGCATCTGATCAGTTGCTGCTGTTTGCAGCCAGTCGCCCACCGTTGCTGGAAACGCCATTGCCGGTAGTTGCCTCCAGTCGCCAGGTCGATGTGCGCTAGGCTTAAAGCCTACTCCTTAGTAATCCTCACTGGCATGACAGGCAGCCGGCAGAGATACCGTACGCTGTTTCATCCATATGCCATAGGATTACACGACTAGCTTCCTATGAGTATTAGAACACAAGTTATTTCACCAAACGTGGATTTGACGTCTTTTTGTTACACCACGCACAACAATGAAGGACGTTATTTTCGCATTGTTGGAACCCAAGGTTAAGTCACGATTCATGGAACAGAAAGACTGACACCGGTGCTTACTTAAATGCTATGAATTTCGCCAGTCTACGTTATGGGGCTTATTCAGTGGAAAACAATGTAACAGAAAAATCGCTTTTCTATAATCGATTTCCATACTTATCGAGAAAAAACGCGTTTTTCCCCAGGAGTTTCTTCAGAAATCCCTTTTAACGGGAAACTTTGTAGGCGCCTATGATGCTTACCGTTGATTGTAAATGGCATAGGAGTGATTTTTAGCTCAGCTGACCAAAGGTCAGCGGAGCTATTTATATGACTATAAAATGGTTCAAAATCTGTGTGTGTGTGTGTGTGGGTGTGTGTAGGTGTGTGTGTGTGTGTGTGTGTGTGTGTGTGTCGTCCGTGAAACTGGCACGTTTCGCAACCGCAAGGCCCACGGTCATGAAAGTTGGTGGAGAGGTAGGCCCTGGGATGGACTCGAAACAGAACCAAAATTTTTTGCGATCTGACCTACATAATGCCCTCCAGCGGGCATTTTGCGCAAAATGAAATGTCTCAATATCCCAGCCCCTATGATAAATTTATCGACCAAAAGTGATGGAATAGATAGGTTGATATTTTCTACATCAGCTCAAAGGGAAAATAATGTTAGATCTGTCCACCAGGGGGTGCTATTCAACAAAATCAAAAACAGGGGTATTTGAATTTCCCGCCCTTCAAAGTTCCTAGTGACTCTGTACCTGGTGTCCTGTCCACCTATATGTAGCCAGTGGTACACTGAGACTGGACTGATACTATGTTGAACCTTAGCTGACAATGGCCACTGTGCTTGTCATCACTTGAGAAGTTCAACGTGCTTTTATATCGTGACTATCTTTCATCAGGTAAGGTGACATACTTCAACTCATTCTTTTA